>JAURVB010012042.1:15000-63196 GCA_033002965.1 Piper betle | reverse complement strand
AAATTATTAATATTATGGATATAAAATATATTTAAAACAAATAATGGGGACATCGATTCAGATATAAATTAGAAATCAGGCTACATATAGAATGAAAATATAGAAGGATATAAGACCAGTGAAATTAAAGTACGACGAATTGCCTAATTGAAAGAATGTCAAGACAGAGGAATGAATAATATTTCCCCCGAAGTTCCCATGATGACGGTTGGAAATGGGTTATGCATCAATAGAGAAAAGACAATTAGCACAAAGGGCTAGAATAATAAAACGATCGCATCTACTTCATTTCCTTCTTCCTCTCTAATGTACATTTGATGTAATAAAAAATTTATACATTACCAATCAAAATTGTTATAATTGAGTAGGCCTGACTTTGTGTTTCCAGCTCCCTCTTCATCCAAGAAATACACCCACACAGTGATGTTGAACGCATTTCCTCTTCTTCCCTTAAAAACAATGATGTTCTTCTCACGCAGTGAAGACGCCTATGATACCAGTTCTATGGAGAAGGCAGTGGAAGTGGAATAGAGATTCGGCAATGATCAACCAAAATGCACAGCAATAAACAGCCTCGGATGTAGGTCACACTCGGCAGGTTAAAATAACACCTGAAAGAAGACAAAATTACCAAAAGAAAAAACAGCAGTAAGAGTGACCCATCATCTAAACCACTGTTGAACGGCCTTTTCAAAAACAAACTGCTCTCAAACTTGGATCAAGCAAGTGCCATGGTATCAACGCGGTATCACATATGGCAAAGCATATATATCTGTCGGTGGCAGCAGTACAGCTTCTGCCCATACTTGTGGTGCTATTTCACAACCCTCAGGATTCACCATTGGCTTCTTCAAACGACCATTGGTATCTCCACTACCAAACAACCAGTCTTGGTTATCATCAAGATTACACCATTCTTCCACCTTGGGTATGTCATAAATTTGGTTTAGATATTTCACGTCAGGGTGAGGGGGTTTTGGGGCAGATGCTTCCCCACTTTCATGGACCTTCCCACCAGCTGGAGTCGTCAAACTAACTGAAGATATGCCAGCTTCTACTGTACCATTGATCTTGATACCCTTTTTTCTCTCAATTATTAATTTACTATCAGATGCTCCTTGTCTGTCATGACCAAAAAGATTTGGCATACATAAAAGTTCTGGTTTCCTTCCATTTTCAAGTAGCAGATGGGAGGAAGCAGCTACTCTTGGTAATTTATTCGGCCAACTCCCACTTTCTGAATTGAAAAAAGACATAACTTGAGATAAAGTCCCAATTTTGATCATAAACACAAGCTATAGTGTAACAGAATTTGAAACTCACCATGGGTAAAGCCGTTCATTTCGATCTCTTTTCTTTTCTTATTGTCTTCACTCATGCAGCCAAACTTGCCATCATTTATCAAGGGTGGCCTGGGCATAGCTTTCAAGACACCAACACCTTCTGAAGTGGGTAGTCCACGTTGATTCTGTTCAATTTGCTTCAAATCTGCCTTTTCTTTCCACTTCACATTCACTTTCTCCTTCTCTTTTTTCTTCTCTTTATGCCGATCCTTGTCCTTCCTCTTCTTCTCTTTTTCTCTGTCTTCGTATTTATCTCCCTTCTCTTTGTTGGTCTCTTTATTTTCCATTCCCTTCTCTGTATTCTTTTCAAATGCTCTAAGCATGCCTTCCTCTTTCCTTTGATCAAGAGGGGTATGCACATTCCCAACAAATTTAGACCCTTCCTTGTGCTTCTCATGCCACCTATCATCACCCCCAGTTCTAACCCTCTCCGCATAAGGGTTTGACAAAACACTTCTTTGATCCATGGCATCACTGCCAATTCTGTGTCCTGCTCCCTGTTCATCTTTGATCCTTCTATCGAACTCCTCCAAAACCTTCTTATTAGTATCGTTCTCCAGCCAAATTTGTAACTTCACCACTCTTATCCCTATCCTGATCATTAATCTTGTTTTCAGGTCTTCTTCCATCAGATGTCTTGTTTTTCTCTTTCTTTTTATCCTTCTCCTTTTTATCTTTGCGCTTCTCCTTTGTATCTTTCTTGTCTCTGTGTTTATCTTTGCTTCCTTCTTTGTCCTTCCTTTCTTTGTCTCTCTTCTCTTTTTTATGCTTTTTCTCCTTACTTTTCTCCTACAACAATTATTATCAGACAAAGTGGAAACGGTAATCAATAAAACAGAATGGCTCAAAGGTTGAAAGGAAACTAATCGATACATAAGGTAAGTTGATCACATATATGTATATGTGATAAAGATTCCAACAACCTTTTAAAAAGGAGTGCATGTATCAAAGAGGCACTAACTTATTTATAATTCACATTATGTACAAAGTTAAAAGAAAGATCAACTTAAGAGAAATATAAACCAAAGATGTTTATACCAAAAATTTACTTACATATGAGCTCATATATTTTATAGTCAGATTACCACTAATTATTTTATAGTCAGATCATGAACATTAAAAAAAAATCAGACATTTAGAAATTAATGGAATATGGAAAATATTGATTTAAAGACCCAACACATCCTTAAATGTTAGGTTTTAAAAGCTTGTACCCCCACACATCTGGGGAGTACTGACGCACCAACAAACACCAAAAACAATAATTAATCATCAAGACACATATGGAACAACAAAAAAAATATATACATAAGTTGGGTGGACATGGTTGTCGAGTTCACATACACAACAACACAGGTTCACAGGGAAGGTGGTGAACTTAACGCTTAGTAGCTTCTATTTATGAACTGACAAATAACTATCTTTCATTAGTCCTAAATTACCAAAAACTCAAATGGAAGAGCTTCTTTAATTACTTACAAATACCACTCCAGATAATTTGCTTGTCAAGATACCAAATATAACAAATCACAAGTACTTTAATATAGTAACCAAACCTTCATTGTATTTATTAACATTTAACCCAAACAAATGCATCAAATAGATATTGGTATATAGTATCTCTGTGGTGTCAGATACCACGTAATTGACATCAGATATAAAACAAACAACTAAAGTCAAAGTCAACAATTACTTTGTCTGCTAAAACCTCTATAAAAATAATCATAACCTGCAATTAGCCATATTAGCGCAAGCAGCTAATTACAATTGGTTTCTTTACAGGGAAAGACCAGCAATCAGTAGATCATATAAAATAACACAATGCTCAAAAAGTAACAATACCTTTATGAATGATTTTCAAGACTACTAAGAATAAAAGAAACAAACCGATTATGCAAAATTTGCAGTGTTTACACTGCTTCAAATTATCTTTAAGTTGCAAATGAAGTAACTCTGATGCAGGAGAACAGATGAATACCAGGTGTCTTTTAGTAGGAATCAAAGTTTTAATAAGATTAATTTTCGTATATTTGTAAACGTCTCTTAGTGGGAATTATATTATTATTCAAGATTTATTTGTTATTCTTTAAAAAATAATTTTGCCGTAATTAAGAAGTTAAATAGTAAAAATTTGTTTAGTTTTTCCAGTAAACATTGCTGTCTCAAACATCATAGTCCGCCCATTTTGATTATTCAGTTCATTTGTAGCAAGATGTGCTTGGTTCTCCTTCTTTTTATTATGTTCCCTTTCTGCATTGCACTCTCATCAACTGGCATCCCTCGTGAAGGCTTCCTGTGGAGGATATTCACCCAAAGAAGATACTCTCCTAAACTTCACCTCCAAAAGACCTGCAAGCTCGAGTGCCTAACCAATGGTTGACAGCATAAGACATTTAGGCCGTCGTAAGTCCATTCAAAATGCACCATCCTCATACACTGATGAATTATGTTTAGAATGCAAGACTCTCACAAAATAGGATACAATATAAGAATATCATCTTTAAACTTCAGTAATACACAAATTATGACTTAAGAATTCTCTAGTGATTCACAACATGCCATTTTCCATATAACATGAGAAGCATCGATATTAAAACTCAAACTCGGTCAATGATATTGGAATCCTCAGAACAATAAGGTTCAGCCATAATTTTTATGCACAGTGAACATAGGATATTATTTTTTGTTTTTAACAAACTCAATAGTTTGGACTAAAATGTTTTGCATTCATGTAACTGAAAAAAAATCATGTATAAGCTTGACGCATTCTCATACTTTATGAAATACTCAAGTTATACAACTTGTCATCAATGACAATCCTCCGAAATTATTCGCTAAAGTTGATTCAACCTAACTGCAGACAGACATTGGAAAAAATTATATTTAACAATAAAAACTCCGAAATTCGAACTTACATAAAATTATAGACAGAAAACAAAGAAAATAGTTTACTAAGTTATAGTAAAATCTGAAAGCAACATAGTCTTGCACGTTTTAAATCTGCTTGAAGATCAAATTGAAAGGATTGCATTCGGACCTTACATATCAAAAAATTTTAAACACATGGCGTCCTCTGATGATTAAAAACCGACGTTTTCTTTTTATAAACCCCCAGTTATAAAACAAGAGTGCCTAAGAATCAGATAAGTTCCCAATGCAATCCGCAACTCTCTACAGGCATAAGCCAGTAAGAGTTATCCAGCAAAAACAAAACCACCCTCATGATCACCATGGCAGCATGATTTGCTTCAATTAGGCCACAAAAGTAGTTCACAGGCAGGGGGATTTTTTTATAAATATATAAAAAAATGAGCCTACATGCCAGTAAATAATAAATGAGAGATAGTTATCAAGTCAACGACTCAAGAAGTAATATAGCTAAAGGGAAAGAACACAAAACCGTCAATCGAGCTTAATCTAGAAAATTTTATGAGAATTGGTTCTACAGCCTCAAAAGACAGAAGCAACAGGACAGGAGGCAGAATTGGCACCCACATAAGTCCAAGATAGTTTCTAGGTTGAGCAGCTGAAATTGAACAATAACCTACTTTCCAATAAAACCCAAACATTTAATATAGTCATAGTAATAACTGCAAAGCTCATTTGCCTTCTACTGTGGCATCCATACCGCACACAACCAAACTCCGGGAAGATCAAATTTTCACCCAACATGATGAAGGTAAAAAAAAAGAGAATGATATGAACCTTTGCAAGTATATCTACAACGTCACTCCTAGCGCTTTTCTCATATCCAGGTGGTGGAAAGGGAAAGCAACGAGACATGGCAGG
The DNA here is from genome assembly GCA_033002965.1 of Piper betle. Lineage (NCBI taxonomy): Eukaryota > Viridiplantae > Streptophyta > Magnoliopsida > Piperales > Piperaceae > Piper > Piper betle. The sequence goes on along the minus strand of JAURVB010012042.1, from coordinate 58,064 downwards.
ACACACCTAGATCTTCAATGCGGATCCCTTTCTCCACAAGCAGAACCGATAGTCTGTCTAGCAAAAGATGTGCGCAGTAGTTTGTCCACCGTCATGAACGTCAACCCCACAGTTCCTAGCTCCTTCCCCATGTTCAATTCCACCTTCCACTCACATCCATGAACCACACAACGATTGAACTTCTCCCCAATCAACTTCAACTATGAACCAAATTCGAACACTGATTCAAGGATCTTCGCCGGACTTTGTACATCAACAGATGCCTTTGCCAATAATGCACCTCCTCTACTACAAGTCTACAACCACCACCAGAACAACGATTCCCAAAACTAGATACCCCAATTGCACCACCGGACAATACCCACAACACTTCAAATCAATCCACTTCGCATTCGACGGATTCAGAAACCAACAAAACCTAAAGTGCAATCCTCTTCCATAGAGCTCCACTACGCAACAGCCGTAAGAAATTCAGCACCAAGACCGCCGAAATCACATTCCCCGCCCACATCCGAGCAAACCACCATTTCTCCGCTCGCGGCCAGCTCCCGATCCTAACCCTAACCGCAGAAAATCTGCCCGCCGGCGCCTCTGGCGAGTGACGGCCAAGCCGCGGCGATCCGAGCCAAACCCTAGAACCGCCGAATCAAAGGCGAGAGGTGGGAGATCCAAGCCCCAAAGAAGGCACTTTTACTACCGTTTTTCCGCAGTGAAAAATTTTAAAAAAAATGAAAAAAATCCAAACTCTTTGGGTCTGGGGATTTCCAACTTTTTTGCCCACAAAGATTGAAACAGGAAAAAAAAATCTTCTTTCTTCTTTGTTCTTCGTCTTGGGTATGAGATGTATAGTTTGGAGGAGGGGAGGAGTTGGAGGTTATTGTATACCCAAGTGTTTGAGCAAATCAATGAAATGGGGGAGTGTGGAGGAGGTGTAGGGATGGGTGTCAAGGGAGGAAGAAGGGAAGTTGCTTCTTCTGTCTCCCCTCTTCTTGGGGCTTGTTATATTTTGCTTCTCCCTATTATTCTTCCACTCATGCACTCATCTTACTCCCCACTAATCTTTCCTTAATGTAAAATTAAAAAATAATTAAAAGTCGAACTCTTCAAAAAATAATATATTCAAATTTTAATCAATTATATAATAATAATAATTGTTATTATTAATATGTACTGTTCTCCATTATTGTACTTCAAACCAGATTTAATTTATTTATAATTTGTACTTTCAGAATATTAATTAACTCAAATTATATTTAATGTATAATGCGTTGAGAGTACAGTCCTAAATAAATATTATAAATTAAACTGTTTAAAGTAGTTAACTGGGGATTTTAAATAAAGCCCAAATTTTTTAATATGAATACTTATCAGTATTTTTTTTTACTGGCTCCTGTGTCTATTTGATTTGAAATATGTGCATAAGCTCTAATCTCACAAGTGAGTGAGGTTTTTACTCCGGTTGTAAGATAACTTTTCTTTCCTACCTCGGATATTTTCGTGGTTAAAATATATATTTTACTTGTTAACCAGAACCAATTGGTCGAACAGGGACCTGGCCATATTTATTTGTATTGGAGTTGCAGTGGATCGTGTACCTTCTCTAACGTTTGAAATAATAGAAAATATTTCACTATCTTGCCGAATAAGGTGTATGACAGGCAATCGAAGCAAGTCGTGTTTCATTAGGCTTCTTAAGGACTAGTTTTGCTTTCAAGTTTAGGTGGAGTTTCTTCTTTCTATTGATCTAGTTTTAACACGAAAACAATTTTAAATTCTTTGAATTAAAACATAATCCATAAGTTTCAAATTAGAACATATCTTGATTTTCTTTCTCTTGATTTGCTCTTCGTGCATGTATCAAGTGTAAACTTCTACATGTAGTATTCTAAAAATTGAAAAATGGTTTATGTACTTGCTAAATTTTGAGAATGCACTTTTATAATTGACTGGATGTATATGATATATCGTCTACTATGAGCCCAACAGCTTGTGGCTAATCAACTTCCCGTAGTGGTACTAATCCTGATAGGGGTGGGCGTGCACGTCCGAATTTGTCCGTCTGTCCAATGCCCGAAGCATGTCCGACCTAATTTAACCGATCGAATTCGACCGATCGAATTCGACCAAATTAAAACAAACCAAACATAGATATTTTTTTGTCTGACTGAATAACCGACCGAGTGTTCGATATTTTATATCAATAATATAATGTTTTCAACATTTATAAGACCAATATTATAACTTATGAAAATTTTAAAATATAAATATACAGTAAAATTAATTAAGTTTATACATAAAATTGATATTTAATATCTTAAATATCCAAAAATGACATATATATAAAAAGAATAAAAATCACTCCTATATTTAGGAATTTAGAACTATACATTCACATTAATAATCATATCAAACCATTTACAATTTAGTTAACATGCTCTAAAATTTTAAAGTCAAACAAAAATTAATCTACGTATAGAAATTTTAAAATAATCATTGACATCAAAATATAGTTTAATATTGCATATACTTCAAAGATAAAATATTGTAATAATTAATTCTTCATCTAGCTCACCTACATTAAAAAAATATAAAAAAGTTAATTACTCATATTTTATATCCTCTTTATTTTAAAATTAGGATATTTCCCTTCAATATGCATCTATAAATGAGTAATTGCATAACTTTCAGTTCCCTCAAATTTCTTTTCACAATAACAATAAATAGAAGATGTTCCATTCTTCTAATATTTTTTATCAAAATAGGCGCATACACCGGATGTTATTTTTCTCTTTTTTAATAATGTACTGTTTATATATTCTTCTTCTTTAGCAATCGAATTGTTATTATCATTTTTACCTCTACTTTGTTCAGTTACAATTAATAATAAACTTGTATGATCCATCTTCAAAAAAATATCACATTATAAACATAATGTAAAACTAGTGATCTGAGTTAGGGTTTTATGCTTATGAACTGATCGGTTCAATCGTCGGTTCAAGTCGAGTATGTTTTAGAATACGTCTACTGAGTCGACGCTGGTCAGAGTGCATGAACCATGAGGGTCATGCGTACTCAAGTATATGATGATAACATCATGAATATAACAGAAAAGAATGAGTTATCAGAATATATGAGAGTATACCAATTATTTGTTTATTTTATATATAGCTGATCATGGAATTAGCCTAGGCCATTTACTGCTTTAGGACGCATTACGGGGAATTTAGGTGGGTTGTTAGTTATAAAATGTCATTATGATGTTGTAGTGTTTATTTTATTTTATGGGATTTTTTTTCTGATTTTATGGATTTTTTAAAGATTTATTCTGAGTTAGTTATTATTATTGACTCAAGACATGAGCGAGTCTAAGTCTTATTTACAATATTGCCATCAATCAAACCCTTGACCCATTTTCTCTTCCCCATCCATGCCGCGCCGCCCCCTTGTTGTGGTCACCGCCGCCGCCGACGTCGCCCTGCCGCCGATCGTCACTGCCAGGCTTTGCCGCAGCATTGTCGTGATGCCCCGAGCGCCCCTGCCGTCGCTCGGCCTCCACGACGCTGAAATCGCCGCTCGTCGTCAATTCCACCTCCGATTACCCTTTGTTCACGTCGACAATTCTGCCGCCGGCGACTGTCGCCGCGGCCATCCAGTCACCGCTTTGACATTGCAAACCCTCCCACGGTCTTCCCTGACAAGAGCGGAACCCATCGCCGCCCAGGCCAGTCGGATTTAGTCACCCACCACCGACCGCCTCTGTTTAACTATTTTCCGGCGAGCCGCCATCGAGCACGTCGACGTCGTAAATAGGTTAGGCTCACCGAGCTGATTCCAACGGTTCCAGTGGAGGTTCGCTGGCAGTGCAAAGCGCGGTGGCAGAGGGCAGGTGGCGGCAGAGGCAGCGGCAGCGCAGAGGGTTTCAGATTGTCCGTGGATACTGTTTGGGCCTGACGGACAATTCGATATCCGAAGTCGGTCGGATAAATTTTATCCGACAAAATTTTGGACAAATACGGATAATAATTCGTCACATATCCGTCCGACCGATGCCCACCCCTACTAATCCACGACACCTTTTGGCTTTACTTCTTCTTGAGACTCCTTTCATGGTTTAATAATCCATATGTTTACAAGTGAATTATCTTAGCACGAATGAATTCATAATTAAATAACATTTTTTTCATATTCCAAAACTCTCTATTGCAAGTTACTAATGGGTGTGAATCACGTTAATTACATAACTTTTGCATGTTCTCCAACATGCAAAGGAGAAATTACTCCCAGCGTGTCGCCAGATGTTCCCATAAAGTGGAAGCATTTCACCAATATATAACCATCGTGCAAAAGAGATAACATCTTAGTGTCAATATATTGATAGAGCCCTGATCTTTGAGCACTGTGAGAGGTGCAAGGCCCCATGTTGTTTCCTTCTCTTTTTGAAAACCACCAAGCGACATTATTCCTACATTCATAAAAACAACTCCAACTTATTGCAGTCCATAACTTCACATAATGGGTGTCTCCAAAAATCTTCATATAAATAAAAATTATTTAGTATTAATTAATAATTGATTTAAAAATATTAATACCATATAAATCTAACCGTCTTTAAAATATATAACCGTTCTTTTTATTAATATATATACAAAATTATCCTCTTCATCCGACCATCATTATAATTCAAGAGCTTGCAAATAAAAAGCTTAGGCAATCGTTCTCAATTCTTTCTTTCATAGTGTATAATAAAGGCAAAATAAATTATTTTTACAGATTCAGATTATAGAAAAAAGTGTGTAATAAGCTGGTATTAATTAATAGAAAACTATGGATTAGCAGCATTTCATTTTGGAGGCCACCTCGTAACCCCAATAAGCCCAAGATAGAAACAATACCGGCCCAACGGCGAAATGACATACTTTTCATATCATTTGCTCCTCGACCGCGTAAAAAATAACAATAATAATAATAATAATAACAGAATCACCACTATATCATATTATTTTTTAATAAAAATAACTTTAAACTTAACCCGGCCAATTTTTTACTTGAGTGAGTATATTTAATTAAAAAAAAACTTTTTAGTGATTATATTGATTATCTCGGGAGTTTTAAAAAAATTGTTTTCTTTTCCTTTATCTTATTAATTATTTTAATAAGGAAAATTAAAACGCAAAAGACAAATCAAATCAACAAATCAAGTCCCAAATGAGCCACTTATAGATTCCTTCTCCTGAATTATTTAAGTTTCTTTAACTTTAAATAGGAATTTATTCCACCCAATAAATATACGAGCTATGAGATTATGAGAAAATTTTTAGATTTGCCCCCTTCTACGCCAATGCTAATTGGTGTGATACTTAAACACTATTAATTATCCAGGGCACACTTTCCGCTTGTATTTGATTACCTCCTTATATTATAATAGTTGATTTTTGTGTATTTTATAGTTTTATAGTTTTAAAATTATTTTTTTTCGTTAGTAAAATTCTCAAAGTTGATTTCACGTAACAACTCCAAAAAGCTAATCCCATGTCTAAGATATAATATATTAATTGAATGATTTTATAATCTTCAATTTCATTAATTATTTTTAAAAATATAATTAAGTCTATTACGCTTATTGAGTGATACGATTATAAGTGTTATTAGAACCAACCTAGAATTGTGTTAAATGAATGGTAGTCAATATAGATAGATTTAGATTAGGTTCAAAAAATATATAAAAGAATTTCAACGATGAAATTTACTTAACGTGGGTAGAATGTAACATATATAAAGTTAGTCCCACATCCATTAGGTAACATCTTTAAAAAGTTAGTACTATATATAATGCATATCAAAGCAAAATCTAATATATTATTGAGAATGAATTTAAGAGTTTTTTACTTTTTTTAATTATTTTTAAAATAATAGCTTAGACTCGTAAGTTTAGACTTGGGCCATGTTATTAATTAGAGTCAACCTAATATTATTTTGGATTGTGGCCGGACAAGAAGTAGATTAGAGAGCTAGCCACAAGCTAAAGTAAAGTTCAAAGGCATAATTTATTTAAAGTGGGTACAATGTAACATTTCAAAAAATTTGTTTTACTTATAATACTTATTGGGATAAATTTCAATATATTAGCTGGTGTGAGTTTACGATCTTCAACTTAACTAAAAGTTTTAAAAAGAAGACTCAAGCTCGTTAATTTACACTTTAGCCAATGGGTCATAGCCAGGGTTAGATCAAAAATATTAATAGTGATTAAATTTTTATCTTTAATATAATTAATCACTTTTAAAGATATAATTAAACTAATTAAATTGTACTAATTAGTTCGAATTATTGTATTTGAGTTCATAGCTTTGTAAGTCAAAGTCTATAGATGATTCCTTATCGATGGATTTTATAATTGGCTCTTCAAATTGAGTAAAGAAAATTACTAATATATATATATATATATATATATATATAAATTTAAAATCAATACTTCAAATTAACACAAATTATATATTTATCACTTTTAAGTGTTAAAAAAGAGCACTTTATACTAATTTTATATCTTCATTTGTTTGTTGGATTGAAAAAACCCTTACGCTTTGACATATCGTTTGGTAATTCTTCGGGATTCCTAAAGCATGTGAAAGAGAAGTTGACTTCTGGCAGCACTTTACTTTACTAAACGACTTGGAGTGAACTTTGAATAAATTCATCTCTTTAGTCCACCAAGTCAAATATTTGAATTGTTAAATTATAATATTTTAATCATACTTTTATTCAGTTGACTATAGCCTTCTGTATATTTGCCACCACGTGGCAAAAAAATACAAAATAAATACTCAAAAGAAAGGTATTTACAGCTCACGAAGACCAGTTTTGTCTTATAATAATTGCTTTTACCAAAAAATATTGATTTAACATCCACAATTGACTCAAAGTCAAGGTGACTTGGCAAAAGGGTTTATAAATTAATTCCATTTAAAAAAGAAGATCACATCTTATCCAAATTTAATTTAATCAAATACAAATTCAATTGGAGGCAAACTCTAAAAATAAGCCAAGCTAGACTATATTGAGTTCTAGCACAGCTTGGTCTAGATCAGCGTACTCAAACTCGTTAGATGACTCGAGCCCATTTTAGCTCAAACTAAATTTATTTATTAAAAAAATGGTGTGTGTGCATATAATATTTATAATGAAAGTAATTTAAAATAACTAGAACATTAAATTGTAAAAACAAAAAAAGCATTATTTTAAAAAAGAAAAAGAAAAAAGAAGAGAGAAATGACAAGTTAAGATGTCCCACTTAGTATATCGATTTTTTATTTATTGTTACAGTGACCCATCCTCAAAGCTAATAATAATTTGGGAGAAGATAATAATAATAATCTAAACATCCCAAATCTAATCCCATCCTCAAATGCCCGGGCGCCAGACGTTTTCAGGTGACAACAAAATCGCCGAACTCCGGCGTGCGTAAAAAATTATCCCATTGTAAACATCGTCACCTCACGTGGTCGGTGGTTGGGATCCAGGTCACCTTCTCCTCCTCCTTCGGTGTGGGTGCGTCATCCCATTCGTGCGCAGCCGCTACCACTCACAGCCGTCCGTCGCCATGGCCGTGTTGAAGGCTGCCATTGCCGACGCCGTCTACACGGGCTTGTGGATTGCCTCCGTCTCCTCCCTCGGGCCCATCGCCGCTATACTCTCGCCGGCGCTCGGCATCTCCGGCGTCGGCCCCTCCCTCATACTCACCATCCTCATCCTCACCGCCATGCTCTTCGTCTTCACCATCTTCGGCGATTTGATTGGCGGCGCCAGCTTCAACCCCACCGGCTCCGCCTGCTTTTACGCCGTCGGCGTCGGCAGTGACTCTCTCTTCTCCCTCGCCGTCCGGTCGCCGGCGCAGGTGATTATTTTCGATCTCGGGATCGTAATGGATCGATATTTTTCCTCTTGTGGCAATTGATGGGTTTTGGGGTTGTTGAAAAAGGTGCAAACTTGAAAATTGTAGTCTCTTGTATGCGGATGTGGTTTGGGGTTGTTGCAAAAGTGTGATTTTTGGATAAAATTTTTGTTCTCTATGGTGGGGTGTTGGCAAGTTTTAACTTTGGGTGAAGTTTGTTGTTTCTTGGCTGTGGATATTTTAAGCGTTTTGAACTTGGTGAAATTTGGTTGTGTTGACAAGTTTTTAACTTTGGTTGAAGTTTGTTGTTGTTTTTTTTCCCTGGGGGATATGGAGCTTAGGGGTGTTGAAAAATTGGATGAAATCTGCTGTTGTTCATTTGATATTATTGTTGTTCTTGGCTATGTATGGAAATTGGGATGTGGGTTTGTTGATTTTATTTGATTTGGTAGGCTTTGGGTGCTGCTGCGGGTGCGCTTGCGGTGTTGGAATTCATGCCGCCCAAGTTCAAGCACATGGTGGGGGGCCTTCATTGAAAGTGGATGTCCACACCGGGGCTATGGCGGAAGGAGTACTGACCTTTGTTATTAGCTTTTTGGTGCTGTGTATTATTCTAAGAGGTCCAAGAAATCTTTTGATCAAGACATTCTTGCTGGCTACTTGTACTATTGGAGTGGTGATTGCCGGCTCTGGTTACACTGGCCCTTCCATGAATCCTGCCAATGTTGGTACCCTTTTCCTTTTTCTACTTTCTCTGTAAGCTTTTTGATGAAATTTTCTGATACCAAGCTTTACGTTCTAGATGTAGATGACTCGAATGGCATCGTGCTTTTGAGTTTCAAAAGTATTTTTTGAGCATCGTTTGAGCTGTGATTTTTATGTTGTACAAACAACCACACACACACACACCCACGCACGCAAAATTCCCCCCAACCCACCCACCGTCCACAAGAAGGTGGGCAAGCAATGTTGACAGGTAATGGGAAAGGTACACATGTGAAGTGCGAATTAGGTTTTCGATGGAAAGGAGATGATCGAGAAAGGGACATGTTGAAGATACTTTTTTAATATATATATAATAATAATAATAATAATAATAATAATAATAGTAAAAAAATTCGGAAATCTGAACTTTATTGTGGGTAAGCATTGCTATGACGTGGGAGATATCTCATTTCTTAGTGGCTTGACCAAGTTTGACCTGATGGGATATACATTGTTTAGATGATTAGGGCTGGGGATGAGTCTAACTTAAAAACAAAGATTAAAGTTTTGGTCGCTAGATGTGTTCTCTCTATTTAGCCTGACAATTAATTAATGTGCAAAAATTTCCTTATTTTTCTAAATTTCATCTTAAAATTAGATTAATATTGACGTTTTTGTTTTGGAACTGTTGCTAAGTATCCATACTATTGCCACCGAATAGAACTCTTGGAGTTCAGATGTCAGATCATCTCTTTGCTCCTTTGGTTGAAATTAGTTTAATGGCATTTTATATCATGACTCGTACAATGTTCACCTTAGCGGATCTGACTCACTTGAAATTTTTTGCACCTCCATCCCAAAACCTGCTCCCTTACCGTACATTCCTTAATACACACATTTATTACATGTTCACTTTTCATTGTGCCGTTCATTTATGCTCAGAGAAGTTTTATATATTTTTATAGAATATACGTTCTTGTGGACATCTACAATTGAACGTCAATTGACTAGATTGTATTTATTTTGTCATTGTTTCGTTTATTGTATTGCATGCTGTGCTTTTCATTGATTGCTCAGAATTATAGCCAATTTGGTAACTTGCATAAGCTAAAAGCTTTCTTATTTCACTATTTGTTGTAATTTACTTGTTTGCAAGATCAATTTAAGGAGGCTTCATTAGTCATTCATAATTCTCTCACATTTTGTGTGCCATTCAACAATGCGCATAGGTTTGTATTGGTTGTGTTGTTTTTGCACCACTGGTGATCTAATAATTTGCTTGTCAAATATTGGTTTTTCTAACTCTACTTCGTGCTTCTTGTAGGCTTTTGCATGGGCATACACAAGGAATCAACATAACACATGGGAGCAGTTCTACGTCTACTGGATTTGCCCCTTTGTTGGATCGATTTTGGCTGCTTGGGTGTTCCGGTTCCTCTTCCCACCTCCTACCCCAAAGAAACAAAAGAAGGCTTGAAGTCGAGCCACTTAACAATTGTTGGATTTGAGTTTAGCTCAGTGCGCTAAGCATTGAACTTTGTTACATTTTAATGGGTCTAGCGATTGATCATAGCAAATTGCAGTAGTTATAATTTGATTAGATGATAAAGAAAACTGAATACATCTTAGATTTCTTTTTATACGATGATATCAGCTTTGCTGTTTCTTTCTTTTTTCCTTGCTGTGTCTTTGATTATTTCCAAAGCTCCTCGCTGTCTTTGCTGTTATTTTTTGATGGGTATCTGGAAAGGTGTAATGGTTTGCTCTAGTTTGCGTAGACAAAAAATGGCTATATTCCATTTGATGGTTCATGTGTAGATACCCTCGTTTAATAATCTTTCTCCTAATAAATAAGAAAAACCTTTCTGATGCCTACAACGATCTTTTGGGAAACTTGGGGTAGGATTCTTCAACTGGGTACCCACGAGCTTTCCTTGAACCCGCGGGTTAGTGGTTTTTTTCAAAAAAATAAAGAGGTAGAAGGTTTAATTTGTTAGTACATCATATGATCAAACTCTTTTTTATAGTTTATAGCAGTTCTAAAAAAGCTGGCACAAACATTTTTTTATTAATCAAACATAGCCATAAAATTAAAAATTAAAAAAAATGAGAGCATTAGCTTTGCACTAGGTGCAGAGAAAGGATTTTGCCGCAGAAACATGGAGTTTTCATTGTATTTGTTTGCCTGTCAGGAATCAGAAAACTGCAGCACAAAATTTTTCTAAAACCCCCGGTCATTTCAAATTATAAAAATACCTTTTTTCATGATACGTGGGATTTTTTTGTTCCCAAAGATGAAAAGACCATACAACCATAATTGAAAAAAATATCGATCGCTTTTTTTTTCCTATTAGGTGGCCCCAGGAGGAGTTAATCCCTCATTTTTTAATTATCAATTTTTCAATCTTGGTTGTGAATAGGCCGGAGCATGGTCGGTTGTTCGACCGAACCAACCAAACTAAACTCTAATCAGTAGTTTTGTTTGAGTCTAATTTGATTTTTAGATTTATTTCGGTTCAACCGAAATACTCTTATTTGGTTCGAAATTCATTTTCGAACCAAATACCTGAAATCCAAATACTCACCACCTTCCCCTCCTCTGCCTTCCCGTTGGCCTTCCTATGATGGTTATAAAATATATTTCATTTAAATTGGTTAAACCAAATTTAACAATATTATGAAATTATAAATGAACTATTTTATTAAATACTTGCTAAAATAGTACAAAGACCATGGATTAAAATAGTACAAAGAATTTTTTCATCCATCTTGCTGTAAAATAATTTGATATTTTTTTTTAAAAAAGTTGAACATTTTAGATAAGCATCGTAAAACTAATAATAATAAAATGTGGGCTACTACCATTGTTCACAAAATATTTATTATTATTTCGAGCAAAAAAATGTTTTAAGAAATCTTTAATTATTTTGAGAAAAAATATATAGGTTGATAATAAAATTATTAATGTGTAAGTTGTAAATTTAATTATATGGTGGTAATGTTGTGAAAATAAAGAAAAAAGTGGCTGGTTATTATTTTAAATTATTTGGTCAAAATTCGGTTAAAATAAAACTAATTCGGTTTGGATGGTTTGGTTATAAGTTACAATTCGGTTTTTGTTTACCTAGCCAAAGAAGCCTATTTCGGTTTAGTTGTGACATACTCCATTGATGTAACAAATTTAGTTCTTTTCACCAAGGATTAGAGTTGTTCTAAGGTGGCGAAGGATTTTTTGGACTTTTGTTTAATTTAAGTAAAAAAAGTTCTAATATATACTAAGTTTAGAAGGCTTTGGTTTGTGTGCGTACTAATCTTAGGAGGTGTTTCGTAGTCGGATTAATTAATCTCGATCTTAAACTTAAAATTCTTTGAAGCTCAAATTTTTATATTCAAATTAAAAAAATGTAGGCATTTGCATTAATTAAAATTTGAAACCAATCATTCGTTTTAAAAAGGTTGGATGGACGTGGTAAACCATGAGAACCGCGAGACCGAGTTTTCGACTCAGCCCCGGTTCAAATAGCGAGACTTGGATTCGAGACATTCTTAAAACCCTAAATCTCCATCTCCTGTGTCTGGCCGACCTCACACTCGCCCCAGTAAGCTCTCTCTAGACTCTATCAATGAATTGCGTTCTTATGATTACTTGTTCTCATCTGTTGTATGGTTGCGATTGTGGTTGAATGTCTGGTTGTTGTGGAAGAAAAGTTGTCGATGTAGGCTTAGATTGTAAAAATATGAAATGGTTGATGTTTAGCTTCGTGTTTGCTTGTTATTGACGGCCGTCTGTCTCTTTGTTGGTTTGGTGTGTTGTTTAATGAGTTAGTTTGTGTATAGTGGAGGTTGACTTGTGTTCTTGCAGTTTGATAAGTGGAGAGCGAGTTTTAGTGGGTTGGGTGATTGATGAGTGTTCCCATTTTTCATCAGAGTAGAGTCAAGGGATTTATGTCTCGTATAACTGTTTGTAGGAACATATTCTATTCCATGTCGCAGAGTTTGTTTATATTTGTAGGGAAGAGGGCCATTTTATCATGCTTAAATGGGATGGTGTTAGTTAGGCGATTATTGATTGCTTGAGTTCATCCATCTGCCTGTTGTTGAATTTGGATGCTATTGGATGATGTTGTGTGTATGCATGGTCTGCAAAGCGTTGTAATCATTTCTCTATGTTTTTCTTAACATGTTACTTGATAAGAGAAGGCAACATTTGATAACTCTTAGGATATGATTGCTGATGAGAAATTCTTAGTGGGGTGTGTGTGACTATTGTTGATTGATTACACGTTTTCATTAGAGTGGAGTCGGACCATTGTCAATGTCTAAATGGGATGGCATTAATTAGACGGTCATTCATTGCTTGAATTTGTTTGTTGGGGTTCTAGCGTTTGATAGTTTTTGTACTTTGTTTAATCGTCCAGGTTATTTTCATGTGGTTCACTTTCCTAGAGTTGTAAACTACATGGTTTTTTATTAGGAATTCTGCCATTGTCTGGCTAACAAAATTTCAGTTTTTATGTCAGCTAACTTTGCTCTCAACAAGTGCTTATCTTTTGGTTGTTTTTACAGGATGGCTTTCACTGGTCGGTTTGGTTGCCTAGTTCAGAAAATTTCAGGGCAACGTACTTCAATGCTTAATGCTATCCGCTGTGTATCATCCACTAAACTTTTTGTTGGGGGTGTGTCATTTGTATTCTTTTGGATAGTATATGTGCCTGCCTATGTTATGTAATTAACGTGCAAATCTTATGTTGTCTTATTGATTTTTTTATTTGTTTTTTCAGGTCTTTCATTTGGCACTGATGACCAATCTCTAAGAGAAGCTTTTACATGTTTTGGTGATGTGACTGAAGGTGAGATGTTTTTGTTATTTTTTTAAAAAAATGTAATTGTTTGCTTTACTGCCATTTAGGCATTAGTGAAAGACGAAATTTCTAGTTATATTGGGCCTTTTTTGAACTTGATCCTGGGTTGTTGAAGAGAAGCATTTTTCCTTTTTGTAATTTGCACTTTTCCTCCTCATGAAAATAATTGTGCGTGCTTTCATGCATTTGGTATTCTGGATTACTGTCTGTGAAACTTCAGTTGTCCGGGCATTTTCTATTAGTTAAATCTTTGTCTTTTATTTTTTTCACCTGATATGCAAAGGGTGTTGGGGACATGGATCCTAAACTAGTATGCATCTGATTATAAATGATAAAACTTTGGATGGCCGGATGCCCTTCTTGACACCAACTCTTGGTCTAGGCTTGCGACGGGTAATGTGCAAGCATTGGTGGAGTTGTCATTTCTATTAGTTGAATGACTAAAATCTAATTTTGTATTCCATAATATGTAGGAGATGGAGTTTACTTTTGTTATTAATGGTGGTTTCTATTGTTGAAATATGTTCTTAAGTTTGAACTCCACTTTTCCTTTTTGCAAGAAAATAAATTATTGTTCATTCTGTGCTGTGCTTGGCTATTTAACAGTTATCCGGCCTATCATTACCCCACAAATTTGCTGATCGAGAGACTTTCTTGTAAAAAAGAAGAAAACAAGTCATCATATTGAGTATTTATGACTGCCATAATTAGTGGATATGATTACCTGGCCTTTTAGTCAGTTCTTTTGCAAAGGCCTATGGTCCGCCCGATGCTGGATAATTTTAACAATGTGGTCATATGATAGGAGGAAATGCATGCCTGCTGCATTATATATTGAGCGTTACAGTACTTGTAATGCCTATAATTGTTTCTATTTATTTATTGATGTTCCTACTTTCTTGAATTGTTTGAGCTGCAGGATTGTTAGATAATCTTTATATTATATGTCTTTTACAGCCAGAGTTATTACTGATAGAGACAGCGGACGATCAAGGGGCTTTGGTTTTGTGAACTTTGCAAATGGTGAAGCTGCCAGTAGTGCTTTGTCCAGCATGGATGGCCAGGTTGGTAAAACATGTCACATTTTTCTACATGTGAATGCAGAACAGTTGTAGATATGGCTTGTAGTGGCGGCTTTTTTGGCGCCATGATTCTTGAGTGGTGGTGGTTTCATGTTTCCAGGAGCTACAGGGTCGCAGCATCCGTGTGAGCTTTGCAAATGATAAACCTACCGGTGGGTATCGGAACACAGGTGGATACGGTAACGGATTTGGAAACGGTGGTGGCAGCTATGGCACGTATGGGGGTGATTCTGGAGACTTTGGTGGGGGTGATTCAAGCAGAGGCTTTTAATCTCCGACTCTCTGCCATGTCCAAGCGTTTTTCATTATTCCTAGTTTTGCTCCTTGAAGCCATGAGTTTGGTCATTTTATGTAGGCCCAGTGACGTCTTGCAGCTGATATATGTCGTGCCTACTGGTGCGGTTTTAAGCTATAGCCTTATTTGATCACAAGTTTTTGTGTGTAACTTATAACAAGTTGCAGTTACTAAAGATGATAAGATTGTCAATTTTTGAATTGGTGGATGTACCCACCGACGGTCCGGTCGAGTAAGCTCCCAATTGAAAGGACGTTGGCTTGCTTGTCCACACCTTTAATTTTATAACTTTTCTTTATAAGAATCTCCTAGCTTTCATGATGATGACGATGGAAAAGTACAGTGACCGAGGGACAACCATCTTATCGTGTGCTTCCGTTGATAAATAAATTCTCGCTGTATATTAGTCGAAGAAACATCACCGAATATCAAAAAAAGAAGAAGCGTAATCACGAAATTAATTCCAACCTTTTCCCATCCCGCCGTGAACAAAAGACATTATTCGATACAAAGTAAAAAGAGGAAGAAAAAGCGTTGTAAATAAAACTATTATTCATTTTTTCCCTTGTACAAAAAATAAAAAAGGTGCTAGGAGACAATCGGCGAGCAGTGTACAATTAGGTGCCTCCTCTTTATCATCCATGATATTATTCTTCCTTGTCACATGATACTTTCTATCCATTAATTATCTCCCGTAATATAATATCAAAAATATCATCAGCAAATAATCATTTAAAAATTATTTTTTCATTGGGCACCGACGGTGGTATCGTCCTTGCTGTCCTCTTCCTTCTTTACCCTCGTTTGGATGCCGTAATATCCGACGTACCACTTGACGAACTTTTTTAGCCCGGCGGCGAGGTCCGTCGTCGGCCGGTAGCCGAAGTCGCCGGCGGCGAGGGTTACGTTGGCATGCGTGTACGGCACGTCACCGTTCCTAGGCATGGTGATGATGCTCTTCTTCGCCTTCACCCCGAGCAGCTCTTCGAGCGTGGTCACCAGCTTGATCACCGGCACCGGCGAAGTGTTCCCAAGGTTGTACACGCGCAGCTGCGCCGGCGCCCTCTTCTTCCCGCCGCTCCCAGTGCTCTTCTCGGCCGTGTCCACCGCCCCGACGATCCCCTTCACGACGTCGTCGATGTAGGTGAAGTCGCGGGCAACGTCGCGGTGGTCGGCGGTGCGGTATATCGAGATGGGCTTGCCTCGTAAGATGTCCTTGGTGAAGAAGAAGTAGGCCATGTCGGGGCGGCCCCAGGGGCCGTACACGGTGAAGAACCGCAGGCCGGTGAGGGAGAGGCCGTAGATATGGTTGTAGGTGTGGGCGATCTCCTCGCCGGCCTTTTTCGTGGCGGCGTAGAGCGAGGCCGGCTGGTCGGTGCGGTGGAGCTCCGAGAAGGGCGTCTTGGTGTTGAGGCCGTAGACGGAGCTGGAGGACGCCCAGACGATGGCCGGTTGGGGGTTCACCCCCTTGGCTACCTCCAAGAGGTTGACGAAGCCGGCTACGTTGGAGGCAATGTAGGATTGCGGGTTCTTGATGGCGTAGCGGACGCCGGCCTGGGCGGCGAGGTGGAGGATGTGGGTGAAGGGGGCGACGTCGAAGAGCTTGGTGAGGAGCGGGGCGTCGTTGATGTCGCCCTCGACGACGAATATCTGGTGCTTCTGGAGGAGGGACTGGCGGGCGCGCTTGAGGGAGGGATCGTAGTAGGTGTTGAAGTTGTCGAGGCCGAGGACGCCGTCGCCGCGCTTCTTCAAGGCGAGGGAGGCATGGACGCCGACGAAGCCGGCTGCGCCGGTGACGAGGACGGAGAACCCGCCCGGGCGGCGCGGGGTGGAGGAGAGCCGGACCTGTTTCTCCCAGGGGGCGCCGCCGCCGTAGAAGGCGGAGGAGAGGAGGTGGGAGTGATGGTGGAGGAGGTGGTGGCCGGCGCCGGGGGTTGGTGTTGGGAGTGTTCGGCGGGGTAGTTGAGGGTGACGAGGAGGATGAGGATGAGGGCCACGAACAAGGTGGCCCGGAACAGGAGCTTCGGACGACGCCGCCAGCAGCTTCGAGCTGTTCACCCGCCGGAGGTAGCTGTTGTACCTCTCCAGCTTCGTCGCCTTTATCGTATCCGCCATGTTGACTTACAACTACTTTAAAAAATGCAAATACTTGTGGATCTACTTATTCAATCACTACTATATCATGCACCACCAATTCCAATCCTCTTGATCCAATTGAAAGGAGAAATGAGGCTTGTATGTGTAAAATAACTTGCCCAGAAGAGGATTGGTGGAAGGAGTGTGCACATGAATAGAAGGGGAAGCGAGCCACGTTGTTGTATTGTACGATAGAGCTGGGAGGAGGACTGGTGGAGTAGCTGTGACGTTGTTTGGTAGGGAGAAAAACAAGAAAGAAAGAAAGAAAGAAGAGGACTGGAAGAAGATCAGCCCAAGGAGGCTGAAGATTGGGGTGGGGGAGATTGGAAGATATAAAGGAGTTGGAGTTGAGAAACCAATAAAGGGTGAATCCAGTAAGGCTGGTTGAAATTATGCTACTGCAAAATGGAGCAAAATTACTAAAACTCTCTTCATTTCAAAATATCCTACTACACTTGAGAGTCTTTTTTATTCTGGAGAAAATTAACCCACAAATTTTGATTTCTGGATTACTGCTGGTGTTACGTGCTAGTATTTAGTCATTTACTCTGTCTACATTTGAGTATGATAAGGAATCACAATAAATAATGCTCAGATCAGTACAATACGACCTGTATTACATGTTTGATCGGTTTTGTAGTTTGTAGCTTGTACTTGTATCGTTGACTGAGCTTGGACTTCACCAACCTTATCCAACCCAACGTCTACTCCAACATTGACGTGACCCTGCCCAATATTATAACTTGGAGTTCTTTTCATATTTTGTAGGCAGCTTAAATATATATTACACACTAAATGTAATTTTATGCAATTTTAAGAGAAAATCCACCATAATAATTAATTAATTTACTAATTCGGCTCCAGCCAGTGGGACCCCAAAATTGGGAATTATTTACCGGCAACCGACAATGTTAAATTGGATTAATATTATGAAAACATACGAAGGTGGAAGTTAGCTTTGCTGCTCAATCAACGTAGTAAACTAGAATTTAGTCATGGGATGTCGGTGAGAATAGGGAAGGAGGGTCGACATTAATTTGGGAGGGGATATTAAACCTTGCAGCCGAGTTTTGTCAATCACTCCTCCATGTGCTACATTTACAACATTTATGTCGTATTTACTTAAACGCGATGGGGCAATGCCTTGAGGGGGAGGGTTGTATATATAATATAGGGAAATACAACTATAACCAGCATCCATGCAATGTCATATTTCAGTGTCTACAAGTAAATAATTGCAATATTTGCGCAATGTACCATTAAATGCTGGTCCTGCCAAGAGTAGCCTTAGCCGCGGGAGTAGTCCTAGTCACCGTAAGATAGCCAATTGGAAGGCGGAAGGGGTATTTATATTTTGGGTATTTGGTTTGGAGACGGAAGATAGCCAACGGGAAGGCGGAAGGGGTATTTATATTTTGGGTATTTGGTTAAGAGACGGATTCCGAATCAAATAAATCATAATTAAATAATAATATTTCAGTTAAAGTAAAATAAAATAAAAAATTGAATTACATTTGAACTGAACTATGAAAAAGAGTTTGGTTCGGTTAATTTGGTCGAATAACTGAACCATGCTCAGGCCTAGGCATGAGATAGTTTGAATTTGTGTTTTTTATTTATCAAAAAAAAATCAAACTCATCACAACTACTTAATGGCAAGCCGTATTGGGTTTAATATGCTGCTTTCGATTCTTGAGTATAAGTTAAGCTCAAAATAATAAGTCTCGAGATCATTTTAATGGGCCCTTTGGGCCCTTAAAAGCTTTGGTCCCCAAAATAGACTTGTAATAGGTATTACGCATATTTCTTAATATAAAAGTTAACATAAAAAATAATATTTTTTAATTAATTTATATGCAAGTCACCACTCACTTTCAGAACTCATATGTGACTAATCTTATAATTTTTCCCCTCACACGTTATAGCATCTAAATTATCTCCCCCTTACACATCTTGAACCCACAATGAAGTCCAATTCGGGTTATTTGATCTTTATTGTGAAGCCCTTCATTTATTAAATTATCTAAATTATTTCCACCTCAAACATGCTCGTGAAACTATCCAAATCATTTTTACCTCGTACACGTTACAGTAAAGTTCCAAAAACTTCAATTTGTACTAGCTAATTTATCAAGAGGCAATCGGGATAACACCAAAGCATATATTTGTACTAGCTAACTTATCAGGAGGCAAGCCGGGGCAACAACAAAGCTCACTTGGCTCGAATACCACTCTTCGGCCTTTTAGATCCTCAAAAGAGACTTGCAATAGAGGATTTATACAAGGTGACTTATTAGGAGACTCCAATTTGTACTGCTGACTTAGGGTTGGGCACGAATCGAGCTGGCTCGTGAGTATTTGTGACTTAACTTTGCTCAACTGAACTTGATTAATTTTAAACTTGATTTGAAATTCAATCTTAAAAAATAGACTTGACTCGATTACAATAAAACCGGTTTCGAGTTATCAAACTCAACTTGCATCGATTTGATGTCTAATATAAACATTTATTAATTTTTTTCTTTAACTATACATGGATAATATAATATTAAAAATGATAATTTGGTAAAAAAATAATTAAATTAAAACAATCTAACAGTTTTATATGATTATCAATTTTAAAGAATGTCATTTATATTTTTACAAAAATAAAAAAAATTGTATTGTAGAAATAAATTAGATCTTCAAACTTACAGTAATGAAACCCAAACAAAATCAATGTTTAATTCAAACTTTAAATAAAATAAATTGACTCGGAACTCTATTTGTTTATCAAATGAGCTGAGTTCAAGTTGGGCAAAACTCAACTCAACTCAATTCGTGCTCAGTCCTATTATGAGGCAAATTGTGACAACACCAAAACTCTGCTAGCTTTGGGCTCTTTTTCTCTTATACTATTGTTGGACTTTTTTGACCCTTAAGCTCTTTGGGCTCTTTATTTCCTATATTATTGTTGGACTTTTTTGACTCCTAAGCTCTTTGGATTTATAAAAGAGACTTTTAATAAGTAATCCCTGTCTTTTTTAATAAAAAATTAGCTTAATGAATAAAGTTTTTATATTAATTTATATATAAATCATCAGTCACCTCAAAAATTAATGCGGGACTAACCCAATACATTTAAACTTAAATACTTGACAATATGATCTTTATTTACATTTTTTAAAAGAAAATTATTATTATTTAAGCTACAATTCTATTTAAAGGGCCAATTAAATAGTTTAGTTTATTTTCTCAAATAAATCAAGCCAAACATTAAGTAAAATCAAGCTAGTTGTAATCACACTAAACTTGATATGGATATTTGGATACACGATATTTAATAAGATCTATGTTTTTTGTTAGGCAAATGCTAACTATATAATTTTATTTATATTTGTGTTTACTATTTTTTTCCCATCGACCCTATATTATATTTATGTAAACTTACGCTATGAAAATGAACCTTTCTGCTTAACAATTGGTCTTTGTCAGGCTACACCCACTCTACTAACCCACTCTAGATATTATGTATCAAAGTTCTTAACCAGTTGTCGTTGTGACGATACGCCAACGGACAAGTGGGTGACGGTTCTGATGCATGATTTTCTACTATCAATCAATCCAGTGGGTTATTTGGATGGGGACTCTCGCCTTTGTTACCTTCCCCATGGTTGGGTGGTGGCTCCCCATGCCCCCTCTTCTCACTTCTTTGGCAGTTTGTGAATTGAGATGATGAACATAGCAAGAAGCTTCTTTTCACACTCTCGTGGTTCGTTTTAGAAACGGGTTTCAATCTGGAAAAGAAGATTCACATCCTTTTTCTTGTTGTTGGCCGCAATGTCTGGCCGGTGTCTATTATGTTTTTAGTTGGGTGACTTCTGTCTGTAGATCACATGAAACACCGGATGCCGCCAGAAATAAAAAACGGTACCATTGCTTAGAAGTTAGATCACCAAGAAATATAGTCCGATAATTTAGATAGACTTAACAGCTCATTTGGCAATTATCTGCCCTAAATACTGAAAAACCGTGTTCTAAGCAAGTCGGGGGAAGTATTGGGTATTTGTGAAATTGTAAACAGCATTGGATGCTAGAGAAGACATTTATGGAGAAGATGACTTTACAAGCTGTTAAAGGGTGGTATGTAAAGGGTCTTTGTGAGAGTGGGAGTGACCCACACGGGAAAGGAAGTGATAAAATTAAGGACTTGTTAGTGTCGGCAGCTTGGACTTCTGATCTTTCGAGGGGCGGGGGTGATATGTATGATAGTATATATACGTGGGTGTATGCCTAGTCGTTGATTTATTTACTCTCCTTCACAATGATTTGTTCGTTTTAGGAGCCAATTAACGAAGATGCATTTATTTTGCAATTATATGTATGTAGTCGGGGTGGTCTCTAATTCAAGGTGGAGTCATTTTCCGCCCCCATCTCTGCACATGCCTCCATGTTTGATGAACTGGACAGCTGCTATGGTAGGTCAGAGTAAGAGCAAAAAAGCTCATTGTGGTGGAGGAGAGGTTGTTGTCATGCATCTGTCTTTTTTTAAATTTCTTTTTCTTTTTATTTTTCAAAAAAATTATTGTAGCTTAGTTTCATATTTGAAGTTAGGGAGTTCAGATAAGCAGATGTGAACCTTTTCGTATGTGCTCTGCAGCTATATTGGGTCTGTTTTCGGGTTGGGACATCTGATATCCGAACTTATTTGCGTTGGATTTGGACTAGATGTGAACCGGTTTGAATATAATTTAAAATGTTTTAGCTTGACCGTGCCATATACTTTGCAAAAATTTTGCCTCGTCCTCCGAGCGATGCCAATGGAGACATCTTGCGTCTCCACCGTCGCTTCGTAGGATGATCGATGATGCATCTCCATCCCTAGGCAAAGCCGAAACCAGTTCACATACTTGTTGGTTCTATGTCTACCTCTATAACCTAGTTCCTTTGTGCCCGTATTAAAATCATCCACGTTAAATTTAAATCCAACTAACCAAGATGTTCGTAACATCTGCCGACTTATGCCAGAAGTAGACTCTAATTTTGTAAATAATTTTGTTAAATAATAAGATAACTTATTCTTATATATAGTATCGCAAAAATGGATTTAATTTTAAAGATAGATTCTAATTTATTAAGAAAATAAAGTATAATAATTTATTTTATCTATTTTATATTTTTATTATATTTTAATGATTTAATCACCTATATAATTTTCATCAGAACTAAACTTTTAATTTATCTTTTTTTGACAAGAGTAGATTGGAGTTTGGTAGAATACTCGTTTATGTCATCTTTCACTCAATAAAGAAAAGTAGATCAAACTTGATTACCAAGGTTTAAACTTCTATTAGACAAGCTTTGTGTCCCATTGTGATTGAGTGAGACTCTGTTTTAAAAAGTAGAAAACGTAGTAGCACTTTTAAAAGTTTCAGTGTAAACATAATTTAGGAGTTAGCAGTCAAGATATCTTATCTAGGAACAAAGCAATTAGGAGCGAGGACTTCTAATGATCATCATGATAGACAAAATTGTAGCACACTTTCAACTGTAAAAATAGACGTTTTTGTCAAAACATGAGTGAGCCTCCAACACTAAATTATTGGTGGATTACAACCTTTTAAGAGTTAGTGCATACATACCTTCCCATTACCATATTTTTTGCTCAATTGTAAACGGAATCAACCATATGTAATGAAACGTTGAAAAATATTACATGTCAGATTCAACCCCAATTAAGCATCACGCTCAAAATAAGCTCAAGTTCACATAAGAGCTCTAATCATATTTCAAGTTGCAATTCGCCAATATCTATCAAATGTTGATAGAAAATTTTTTAACCACTCAAAATTAGTGAGTTGATACTTAGTCTTCCCCAGTGTATTTTAAATTTAACAAGGTTATTGAGGAATTTGACCAATTTTTTATAGGATTGAACATAATAAAAGGATTTGGGCTTATCCAAAATGATTAGTTAGTCACTCAGTTTAACTCTTAGTATTTATTAAGGACACTACTTATATCCATGTTGAATAAGACACTATTTTGAACACATAAGTATTTATAATCAAGTATCAATTAACTCTGATTAAAATGAAAAGTCTATTACTTTGTCAAATAAAAGAAGAGATAATACCTATTTTTTATTATTATATATAATATTCTAAAAGGTAATTAGCTATTTTGATCGATTTCACATAAAAAATGTAGAATCTTTGAGAAAGACTATTCTATAAAACAAAGAATAATATTTAGTAAGAAAAGACTTATAATTCATTTCCTTGATGTGTACACCGAGCACAAGTGGCAACGGCCTCCAAGGACCACCGTTTCCTCCAACGAATATTAGCTTCCAGAACGTCCTACATGAGTAGCTAGTCAACTATGGTTCACCGTTTCCTTGCTTCTATTCGTATTTAATCTCAATTTCCACCTCGCAGATATGTATAGACAACAAGAAAGAGATCAAACTATGACGAATTAATTGAAATATCTATTGTTAAAATAAAGTAGAATTAGTCATGTTAGCCATATACTTTTCTTCTTTCTTCCCCTGAAGTCGTATATTTTGCTGGTTGAAGGACTACGTACAATATTCAGAGATGGAAGGGAATATATTGGATATATAATATATGAACTTGAGGCATGCCGGCCATGGATCATAGCATTAAGTAGACCTATATAGAGAACAATTGATGAAGAGATTATAAATACATTTGGGCATGACATTTGATGAGAAAAAATTGTTCGGGTATGAACAATCTGTATTCGATTGATGAGTATATTTGTATGGAAGGTGATTGAAGAAGATGATTCGAGGTCGGTTGTCTGCAAGCCTGTGTAGATTTTATGAGGTCATGAGAGTGCTGGTCAATCTACACGCTGTCATACGGTGGAAATATGCAGATGGCCACCATTCTTGATCATATTGTGTGCACTAGACAATTATGTATTCCTCGTGGTGTCGTATACTTTGCCGACCTTTTTGTCTTTTGTATGTTAGAATCGAAGTGATCCTACCAAGATGAAAAAAGCTTATAATTGTCAATATAACTTTGTAAAAGGCCTTGAAAGTTTTTGCTTTGCATTTTTATATACGTAAAGATGGTAGAGGGGTGTAACTCCCGAAAATAATTAGTTTATTTTATTTAAGATTTTGTAAATTTTAGAATGTTAAATATTATTTAATTAAATTATTGTCTTATAAATCTTACTTAGTTAATTCTTATTAAAAAATAAGAATAAAAATAATAATAAAATAATAATAATTATTAATCGTTTTGGATCAACATAGTGCGTGCTATAAATGGTTAAAATCTAACCAATGTGGCTAGCCAATTTGGTTATTAGATAGTGGAGTTTTTGTAAAGATTAGGTATGCTAGGTCTTATGAGTGGATTAGGACGATTACGCATTAGAGGATATGAGGGAAATTTTAAGAAAGTTACTAGGCATGTTAAAATTCTTTTTGTTGAGTTTTCATTTTTTACCGTCGCTACTTCTTATTCTACTCTCCCTTCCTTCTGGAGCCGTGACTACTTATTCTACTCTCCCTTCCTTTTGGAGTCAACTCATGTACTCTTTTACATTCTTTCTTGTTTGATATCCTTTCTTTTCCTTTTCATTTTTCTTTTCTTTTCTTTGTTTATCTTTTTTTTTGTTGTGAAGATTTCTTTGATTTTTTTATTCAATGCACATATTCTCATTGTGCTTAGTATTTATTAGTAATATAATTAATTTTCTTATTTGTATTAATTAATATTAATATTATTATTTTTTATTATGTAAATATTATTGACGTTAATTCATAATTCGTGTTGTATGTACATTAATATTGATATTATATTGAATATTGATTATATTAATTCTATTTTATTTATTACACTTATATTTGATAAATTTTTAATATATAATTATAATATAATTAATTATTACTTCCTTGTTGAGCTCTATATCTTCATGTACAATAAAATTTAAAAATAAATCAACAAATTAGTTGCATGGTTTGTGTTTTTCTACGTGTCTGAATAGTTGGGTTACTAGGTTAATTTGACTACATATGAGAGAAAATAATGTTAGTTACATGCCCAATTGGTTCTTTTAGGACATAACTGATTAATGTTTACTATTAATTAACCAGATTTGCTATTAATTAACCAGATAATATTTCTTATCTTGATTTTAGGTTATGTATATTAGTATTAATGTTATAAATTAAGACAAGAGGTTTATTTGAGGATAATATGATAATTGATTATATATAATGTCTCATATAGTGTACAATTTAAATTAATTATTGTGATATTAGTTGCTCCATTTATATATATATATATATATATATATATATTATATACGAGTAACAAAATTTTAAAATGTTATTAAATAAAGAAGTCATTAGTTTTGTGTTGTGTTAATTTATCAACTTATAATTATTCTTTGTATGAGAATGATAAATTAATTGTAGTAAATGCTTAAATTATTGATGAGCACTTAGGGCAGATCAATCAATATGATTATATTTATTTTTGGCTAAATTAATAAGTAATCATGTATTTTATATGGTTGATGCGACATAAACTAGATTATTAATTTATAAGTTAGAATATGGATGGCTTACATGTTAGTATATTTTAATCATTTGAGGAATTATTATTGGCTTACTAGCTTTAATATTTTGTTCATTATACATATATATATGTATATTATTTATGGGTTGATAAATATTGATATCCTTAGAAGTTCATGTAGTTGTTAGCATGTTTTGACTTTTCCTTATAATGATTAATGATTTGGTCTCACTATATAAATTTAGCTGGTGTCGATTAATTAAATGTTAAATTATTATTGTTCACTTATAAGTAATTAACCAAATGAGTAACTAATTGTTGTGAGATATACTTTTATTGTTAATTTTTTTATGCACATAGTTAAGCAATGGATATCATATCATTTCATGCATTAGAGTAAGGAATTATATGTGCTAACATATAAACTATTTGTGACTCTTAAGATTAGGATTCTCGTTGTGATTATGGTGTCTTATTATACTTCTAAGTTTGTATAATTACTTGAAATATTGTGTATTCCTTTTTGGCAGCCCTAAACCTAAATTTAATAACCATGCGCCGAGTGTAACTGGGGTCAAATAATTGAATTAGTTCGATATGGGGCTTCACCCTTAAAATTTTTCGAAAGATAAAATACTTACACCAATGCCGAAAAGGGTGATAGGGTGTAATAAGGCAAGACGACTCATTATGTATTTGTAATACCGATAGAATGAGTAAATGATAAATATCGGTAACTACAGGTAGTGGGCTTTGTATGTTATGTGTGCATGCATAGGATTGTAGCTGAATAAGGCGCCCACCCTTCCCGGCATAATTAGAGCTCAACATAATTAGAGCTCAGCATAGGCTCATAAATTGCTAAAAAACTCGATTACTGATATTATGCAATATATTGACTTAATTCTTATAATTATATGACTTAGTATTTTTATTACTAACGCAGAATTATCTCCGCATCTGAAAACTTGGATGGACAAGTTAGAGTCTGGACAATTGGAAAATTCTGTTTTTAGACTATTACTTTTTTGACTTTAGTTGTTATTATATCTCTGATCTGTTTGTATGACAGCAGGATTTTGGTTCGTTTCATAGGTCTTAGTTAATTTTGAGCATTGGTTATCTTTATTTATATATATATATATATTATTTCATGGCATGACTTAGAATTTGAATTTTAATTAATTCTTTACGTATGAATTTAATTGACATTTTTTAACCAAAATTTTATGCCATGGGTTTATTTATGATGTTGATAAATTAATAACAAAATAATTACTTAGTTTTATATTGTAACACTTGGATCGTAACTTGTAACAGCGAGGTCATTACAGTTATACTATTTTATCAGGGCAAAAGTAATGTTTTTTTATAATTGAGGGCTGTATGTGTTATTTCCATGTAGATCAAGCTGGGGGGTACACATTATATGCATCTTAAAAATGCTCTCTTCTAACTTAGGGTATTTTTTAACCAAAGTTGAGGAATGCTTAATGATGTTTCTGAATATTAAAGTTGATAATTTAATAGTTAATTGTGCTATAATTATAGGAAGTTGAAAGTGGTTTTCTATTTTCTTTAATAGAAATAATTAACTCTAACTATTGTGATAATCAACAAACTTTCAAGAAAATATCATTAACTTGAAATATAAGAAGATGATGAATGAGATGAAGGCTGTGTTTGATTATAATGAAAGAAATGAAAAACTTATGAAATCTATATACAGTAATTCAAAATATAAGCATTGATCTTTCATTCTCTTCAAAATTTTAACTCCGTCAATTTCTTTAAAAGTATACAAGTAAAAAGAATACATTTTTTGTGAAGAAATTTTACATCTTATATTTACATCGTAACTAAATCTTTTTAAATTATAATTAAAAAAGTATATATTTTATATCATTTTTCATACAAACTAAACATAGCCTAAATAAAAAATAATATATAATTTTAATGTTTAATGTTAGCAAAAATTTATTATTTTGCCTTCTCCCTCGTCACTCTAGGGTGAACCAGACATGGAAGAGCTGAGGTACTTCACTCTAATAATGGCTTTTTACGGAACCGGAGTGAAGATATCGTAAGGATTGTTCGAAACTCTTTTGAGGGAATTTTCAAAGATAAAGCCTTACTCTTTTAAGAATTTTAAATTAAGAGGTGGAAATTGTTGATGGTACGTAAAAGTAGTATTATAGAGCCTTCTAAAATCTAATATGATAGTACAGTTGATATCTGCTTTTACTAATTTATTTATTTATACAGTTGAAAGACAATGGGCTAGGGAGTGGTGAATGAGCACTGAAAGTGGGCGACAACATATTGACAACGCCTGTCCCAACCACGGGCTTGCTCATAATTATGAACTTCGGATATGGTGGGCTTTCGGTTTTGGTGCCAGTGAGCAAATTACTTACTTGGGAGAAAAAACTTGGACGTACCTAGTTAGTGTAACTAATTAGTTAAATACTATTTAGTGTGTAGGTAGACATTGGTCATCCAAAATTTTATTATTATTATGACATCAATTCTAGTTTAAAATTTACAGCCCAACATCCAACGAAAAAATGAGACAGATATAGAGGAATTAGCTGATACATATATCTCTTTTTTATAAAATCTTTGGATTTTTCAACACATTGAAAGTGCTTTTTTAATTGGCTCAAACTTTACAAACACCGGGTTCTCGTAAGTCTAAACAGATGCTTGCTATACATTTCTACTTAATTCGTATTCGTACCGTCAAAGCCCAAGTTAACAATGAGTAAACCGGCTTCAAAATGTAAATATAAAAACGAAGTAAACATGAATGAAACTAAAAAACCATAATTAATTGGAGAATTAACCATGATGCATTCATGGAAAACAATATAAATCTACAGTTCCAAGAATTTACATCAAACCTTATAATTAAAATTTTTTTTGCCACGTCCACTTCATATTAGGAAACATATGACTCTTAAAATTATGTCATTTCTGCTTAGTCATAGATAGAATTTAGGTATCTCTCATGCCTCCTTTTTTCTACAAATAAATAAATACGGACATATAATAACAAAGTTTAAAAACCATGGAAAAATATTAGCATTCTCCACTTCCCGCCAAGGAAAGCCGGTCCGCCAGCGCCCGCATGGCCCGAACCTGCATCTGCAGCGCCGCCACGTAGTCGGCCGCCTCCTCCAGCACCGCAGCCGTCGCCGCCTTCCGACACCCCGGCACCACCCGCGATAGCAACCCAAACCGCCCCCACACCTTCCCCCGCTAGAGCTGCCCGCCGGCTGCGATCCCTTATCTTCCTGCCCAGCTTGAGCATCACCTTGCGCCTCCGCCGCAGGTTGGAGAGGATCGCGCGGCTCCACCGAGTCCGGCCGCGAGCGGTGACGGCGAGGGCGGAGTCGGCGGCTGCCTTGATCGCGCGCGCGGGGACTGGCTGGCCGGGACGCCTGCGGCGGAGCGAATGGCTTGGACTAGCCTGTGGGCGTATATGGTCTCTTGGGCCGGGCTGCGCCACCGGCTGCCCGGTTTGTTGCCGGCGACGGACATGGGTCGGAGCTGCAACGGGGAACGGAGCCCGTTCATCGCTTCAATGATTCCGTTTCGTTTTTTATAATAATCAATGGAGCTCACAAGTGGTTCCCACACGGTTTTAGAATCTGAGGTTTATCACCAGAGAGTGTGTGGAATGGAATAGTATACGCTTTGTTTTCTTTACTGGGGATAATTGTTAACTTAATTTGATTTATAGTTGGCATCTTGATCTCCTAATATGTATTGAGGAGATTTATGTGTTTGCACTTGCTATTTTCGATCTGTAGGAAAGTGGAAGTGGAAAGTGATTTATAGTTCCTAACAGCCGAAACTTAGGCGTCGTCAGTGTGTACCAGCTCTAAATCACATTGTAATTTAATTTAATCGTTAATAATACTCGTTGGGATGGAGGACAATGGGATGAGTTTGTAATTTAGAATGCTTTCATGCAAACGTGCTAGTGACAAATTTAAAAAAACAATTTGTTAATTATCCATCGACTTTGCTTTTTAAGATGTTGAGATGCATGCAAAGGTAAGTGTGTGTTTGAGAGAGAATTCTTTCAATTGACCATCATGAATTAATTAATTAAAACAAGTAGTTTATACCAATGTCCATCAATTTTTTTCTATAAGCAAGCAAACTTTGTGCCCGGACTGAGTTATTATAGTTTACAATGTTAGCGAGTTAAGTAAAGAATCAAATTATTGCTTGAAGACCAACCGGCGACCGGTGGCGTCTCTTGGCCGTTCGGGCATCCACAATGGATCAGGTCCAGTACTTACTGGAATCAAACAACAAAATAGCAGGCTAGTTTTCTCTGCAAGGGAAAGTAGTGTCTCCCCACCAAAAGATGGTTCATGTCTAGGTGCTGCCAATTTCCATTCCCTTCTGACCTACCATTATTCCAACAATAGTTGCACCTTGATAAACACGATCTTGACAACTCTTGTGCCCACACTCCACAGGCAAATTAACAAGGAAAATGCATGAACGATGGTTGGTAGCCTGCCGGCAACCCGTACGTTTGTTTGACATTACTCACAATCCTATATACTATTACTATCTGAGTTGTCAGCGACATGCATGCATACAACGAATCTTTCAATATTTCGAGTTGACCAATCAATAGAAACTGTTTTAGAAGGATCTCGCTTGAATGTTGGTTCTGCTGGCTCTTACTAAACTACTACAAGATCCTATACATGCTTGTCACGAAACATGAAAAGTACACTAATTATATAAACGGATCATTCATGTAGTTCTAATCTGAAAATCTGCCTAGAAAACTAACTAAAAGCTCGATTCTAAAAAGTAAAGCCATTATCAAATTGCATATGGTTCAAAATTTATGAACTATTGGATGCACACATGCTTTTGTCATTTCAACAATACTCGTGCCGTCAAACCAGTATGCGGGAATACCGTAGCCTTTAATATTTCATCTTAAACATTGGTCCTACTAATCTAAGGTGTCTTCAAGTTTTACTTTCATTTGATCTAATTAAGTATCATTATTGCAGTAGTAAGCAGAATTATTAATTTAAGATGGGAGCTCTGATCCTTTTGCTTATTTTTTATATATAAGTGGAGTCGGCCAATAAGAATTTTGAATCCAAGGGGTTTCGAATTTAACTATAGTAAAAATTTATATGGGCTTGCCCTTGTATAGTTTATATGAATTATATATTTAATTTAAACATGCTTTAGTGAATTTTATAAAATAATATTTGTTATATTAAAAGTAGGGTGCAAAATATAAGTATGAGGTTGATGAAGTTTTATCCTTTTTATCATCAATTTTTAAATTTATAAAAAAATGTACAAATTAATAGATATTTTAAATTTTATTTTTATTACAATTACTTTGATAATTAAGATGGAAATAATTAGAAATATTGGATTGTGTTAAAATTTTATAATTACTATTACTATTTATTATTTTATTTATCTGTGTAATTTTTGAATTATGGGACCCACTAAATTGCTCAAAATGAAAGATGTAACTTATACAAACTATATATAAGGTGTAACTCATATGTATATGGCTCTTTATCTATGTCAATTCATTTTTATCACCCCACACATAAAAAACATTTATCTTCTGGGATATGAAAATTATCACCATGAATCTTATTGTTATTGTCTTTATTCTAGATGTAGGTAAAGTACAAGGGTACTTAGAATGATCTTTAAAATGCTTTTATTGCTTGAATAAAATAAAGTCTGCCAAATGTGGAGTTTCGTCGCTTGTAATATAATATGCGGGCTTTGGCGCTCAAATGCTCTATATAAAAGAACTTTTTGGGTGAAAATGAAGTTCTAAAAAATTAGGCTAAATAGTGAACATGAACCAAACAATTATATATCTACATAATATGTTAATAATTAGGGCTGAGCAATATTCCAACTTGGGTAAAATTCCTTCGGTCTGGATTCGGAACCAAATCAAAATCAACTGACAAATTGAAATTTTTTAAAAAAACTTAATATTCATATTTTATATAAGTTATTATTATTATTTTTTATATTATTATAATTTATTTGAGATGTTTATCATGATATCTATGTATATAATACTTATAAATATGATTATGATGGTCAAATCATGTTTCAATTTTATATAGAGAATCATAATTAATTTTGATAATTTCGGTTATAAATATTTGGTTCCATTTAGTTTGATTTTGGAGTAACTGCGGGTTTGATTTAGTATGGAATTTGGGCAGCTGAAGGGAGTTTAGAAATTCAGTTTGGTTGGGTCTGAAACCGAACATACCGATTGATCTCCTCTATTAATAATCCTAACCTTGAAAATTTTTAAATAATGAAATAAACGATAATTAACGCGAACACTCTACCTCCGAAAAGTACCACTTAATACAATTTTAACTTTTTCTTACCACTAAAAGTACCTTAATTTATGATCAACACCTCCAAAAATGCTTGCGGATTCATATAAAAGAGTTTAATACGGTTTGCAGGGAAGCTGTAATGATAGATTGAAACTCCTACATCGAGCAAAAGAAGCCAAACCATGAGCAAGTTGAATATTAGACATACAAGGGGTACCCAACGCAAACCTTGCCTAAATTGTTACACTAGTACCATAGTTGCAAAAATCAGATCGGATTGGAGGGAGTCATTCAATCGGACCGATTCATAAAAAATTAGACAAAATCGGTAGGTTATTAATTATAAAATATGTTATTTTGATGTTATGAAATATATTATATTTTATGGTATTTTTCATTTTTTTAGATTTTTTAAATGTATTTAGAGTTAGTTATTATTTTTTACTTAAGTTGGAGTCGAGTTAACTTTTAATTATAAGAATGCCATCGATTATTTCTTTCCCCCAATTCTTTCTCCCGACGTGCCACCCCTCCTTCACCCATGCTGGCGCCACCGCCACTGCCCAATATGCCCCGCCTCGTCCGCCAGTCCCACCCCATCCCCCTCATTGTGCCCACGCCACCACTTCCCACCAGCCCCTCTCATACCCACTAGCCCCACCCATCTCCCCCACACCTCGCCCCATCCCCCATTGTCGTTGCCCCCATCCCTCGTCGATCCGTCGTCACCCTCACTGCTCACTATTACTGCCCTGTCCCCCACCACCGTTCAGAATCAGCTTAAATCGACCGATTCACAGATCAGCTCAAATTGGGTAGAATCAACTCGAATAGGCCGATTCATGGACTGATTTTTTCTGAAAAACGATTTTCCAATTTTTTTGGATTGGAATCCTTTCGATCTGATTTAAATCGACGGATTCAAGTGGAATTGACCGATTTTTGTAACTATGACTAGTACCCATCAACTGATTGGTGACATAAAATGTGAACTTTCATCGACACTTTTTTCAAGCGCGTGATTGCCGCCCCCGAGATTCACTCTTCACTTCGAGTCGAGTCATTAGGTTTGGTGGGACCAAAGGCGCCCTTGCTGTGTAAAGAAATCGTACGAGTTAAATAAAAATAAAGTGTCGTGAGCGAGAAATGAATACTTAAGATTTTTTAAATGGTTCGTTAAGGTTCAACTCGAATCCTTAAGTCAGTCCACAATAGCTTGATAATCATTAATTAATTATTTTCTTTAATCTTTACACTTTACACAAAATAGTGAATTTTGCCGTATTTTAGTTAACTCTCCTTTGAAATCTTCGACTCTAATGCCATGGTTCATCTCATTCTTGTCTTTAAATGTTCAAAATAACCACATCACTGCATTCGAAACATTCAAAATAGCGGGCTAGCCAATTTTGTCTTAATCCAAAGTCAAGAAAGCTTTTAAATTATTTTTGGACTGATAATTAATTGAATCAGACATCTTTGGGTTGGTTCAAATTAGAAAATATTGAATCAAACTGGTTGGCATACACATGCTCGCATTCCTCTCTACGTACGCCAATCTATGGGTGGTGCACTATGTGCTAGCTCCAATTCGGGTCTTGGGCGGGTACACAAACTTGGTCACAGACCTCACTAGTTCATGGTCTACTCTTCACAATTGCATAGAAAGCAGACACGATAATTGTAAACGGGCCCAACAGATCTGTCTTCTCCAGTGGTGCAATGGTGGCTTTAAGGACTTGCCTTTTTGGTGGTGGTTGTGACGGGGACCACCCAAATCGGTAGACCTTAGATCGATGAGTTGTTAAGCAGTGGTCTAGTGATCGGTGGTGGCTCCGGCTAGCAGCTGTCACGATGGAAAGTTTCAGCGTCGATGAATTTTGGCCATGCTCTATCTCTATTTTCCCATGACAATGATAAATGTGGAGGTTCTTGATTCTGGTTTGTATCCGACGACAAGGGAGACCTATTGATGGTGGCGTATTGTCCTTTTGCTGGTGGTGATTGGCTAAACGGACTCCAAGAAGTTAGCCACTCGCTACTATCGTGCTACTCTAGCAACGGTCTATTGGGCTATTTCCTGGTGAAGAGAGGCTTCCTCAGTGGAAAATCTCTCTTTGGGTTTGTTTCTGGTGTTGAGTAGAGCTCGGTGGAACTCTTGTTGTGGTTGGAGACGACCTGGGTTGGCCGGACGGAGGGCCTAAAGTTGATCGCTTTTCTGTACTTTTTGATTTGCTCCGATCAGGTGCTTCACGGCAAGATTCTTGCGATGATAGGCTTCTCCGGCAGTGGCTCTCAGATGAGTTTTGTTCTCGTCTGTGAGAGGAACTCAATGGAGGTTATGTCTGGCTAGAGGCCGCCTAGGTTGACAATACGCACGCCGATAAAGTAACTGCGTGATAGCGTTTTACAACTCCGAAAGGGGGTTTTTCTTGGCTTTCACCAATGAGGGAGACTGTTGATGGCGATGGTTCTTGGCTGGGTTGCATTGGGGGCACTCCAAGCTTTGCACTGGTGATCTCGAGGGTCACCGGAGGTGGATCTCCAGTGAAGGGGCTCTCCTCCCCTTTCTCCCTTCTCTTCTTCCCCCTTGCTTCTTTTTCTTCTTTTCTTTTTCTCTTTGCAGCAACATCGAGCCCCCCCCTATTCTTATCTGCAAAAGAGAAAACCCAGTGTTGAGTAGATCTGTTGCGGCAAAACAGTGATGAAAAGTTTGACTCCAAGATAATCTCTGGCGGACGTGGGTGAATGATAGTCTCTGCAACTCTTGAAAAGCTCTCCAAGAGGTGGGTGACGAGCAGGGAAGATGGTCCTTCTTTCCTTAGTGGGTAACAACAATGAGTTAAGGGGTCGCCGAAGATAGATCTTTTGTGAGGGGTTCTTCCCCTTCTCCTATCTCTTTTCTTCTTGTCTGTTTTTTCTTCTTTAATTTTCTTCAAAGCAGCGACCCCCTCTTCTCCTTCACCGTTTGGATTTTTATTAACATCTGGTGGAATTTCTCAATTCCACAATTGGAGACCTCAAATCAAATATTCTCAAACTCTTATCTTTATCTCTTGGTTGGTTCTGTATTTGATGGCCTAAAATCTTCACTTGCCTCTTCTTTTCTACTTTTTTCTTATCCCTTTCTTTTGATTTTAGAACCATCGTAGACTGTTTCTAATGATTAGTTGTGAAGGCATAAGCTTGACCAAGGGATTCAATTACTTAGGTTCGATCACATAGTTTTAACGAATGCATTCGTAAAAATGTAATATCGGCAATGCCACGAAGAGAGAGAACATAATATATTTACATATGTCGATCGGAGGTTTTTAGGCCAAACTAAGTGATTTCCCATGCTCATGTTGGGCACATGATAAATGGGCCCAATTACATGACACGGTAGTGCTTACTTTCCTCAATTTTTCTTGTCCTTGATTGATTCAATCAAAGGATCAAGAGACAAAGATTGCAAATATTGGAGCACAGCTGGCTAAGGAATTGGGTATATCCTTCAATTTGAGTACCCCATGGCCTGTAGAAATGAAATGTTGATGACAATTAATCAAGGGCGAAACGGTGAGAAGAATTAGAGAGGCAAAAGCCACGAAGGCAGCAATGACCAGATATTTGTATGCTTGGGTGTTGTGGGGATATGCTCTCGTCCTTGGATTGGAGTAGTATTCCAACGAATCCGTGGCTCTTGTGCCATCATCATAAACAAAAGTATACATCAAGCAAATGCCGAAGAGCGTTGAGACGTAAGAGTTTGCTATATGGATAAAGACCAGACCATCCACTTTTGTCTAATATCCAACAAATGGAAGGGACCACTTCTAGTTGCCATCAAAATACATCGAATATCTAGACAGTGATAACTTACCTATTTGGTGATTGATCACTACATATTTTGACCTTCACCAACAATTCCTTTCCCAGGGCTAGCTCTTTGTATTATCTTCCCGCAGTGGGGCGTTGTACTTTGTTCCATTCGAGCTGGAATTGCAAGGCTAAAATGTTATGAGGATTGACCACTCCCTTTTGCTAAAATACTTATTATCTTTTTACAAAAAAAGGGCAATCTCTCTCTCATATGTAGTATTCTACTAATTACGTACGCCCTTCACTTCTATCATTTGCGATAGCCATCAAATACCACCCGTCAGTCTATTTTAAATTTGATTGAAAAGGTTTATTATTTATCAATTGATCACCGGGCTACGAGCCTTCGGATTACTCATAAGTCACACCCTCCCTACTGGGTCATGACTCATGGGTGCTTTCAATTAATATAAAGATGAAAAAATTAATCCAATCACTCTTTGTGTGCGTTTATGTTTTTTAATTACCCAACTGGCAGGCCGTTTGGCAATTAGTAGAACCAAATCAAACTTCTGAACAACTCGTACACATTTAGAATTTTATCCACAGTGAAAACCGAAGTGAACCAATTTTTTTGAAAGGTGAACCAAGCATACAATTTTGGGTCGGCTTGATCAGTTAATTTGGTTTTAGGTGAATATTACTCAGCCCTACAATAGAACATGTCAAAGCAAAGTAGGGATATGTTAAAATTATATTACTGATCAAAATTATTCCAGAGTCTTATTTTGATATTTCCGGCTCAAGTTAATACGAGCCTTTAGATTACAAAGTCAATTTGACAATAAAAATAATTATATCTAATTTGTAAAAAATTTGATCATATATATTCAAGTGCTAGATTTACTTTCGGCCAATATTCTTATATTCACTTACGCCAATAGTGAGAACTTATTATATATTTAATTATTATGTTACAAAAATAGTTTTTACATCAAATATCAAAATTTCAAGTTGAGGTGAGCAATTGAAGGTAACCAAATTACCGAACTTTATTTGACATGGAGCTAAACCGATGAACTAATTTAAATCCTCATTTTACCCTCATTATTATTATTTTTAGGAAAATATCATAACTAATCACAATTCAAAGTTTTCTTTTAAAAATAGTCATTTTATAAAATTATGTAAAAAATAGTCACTTTTAAAATTTTTATATTAATTATGACCAAATTCTATCCTGTTTTTAAAGAATGACAAAAATAGACATAAGACTTATTTGTACTTATACCAATGTATATAATACATAAAACTTAAAATTTTTTTTATTAATTGTATATAAAAAAATAAAAAAATAATTGTTAAATATTAATAGAATATAAAACTGTATTATTGATGAGCTAAAAAAGTAAAAAATTATTTTTTATTGAATTTTGGACAATTAAAAAGAAAATTAAATTTTAGGTCATCAAAAATAATATATATATATTTTTAGATATTCGAAATTTTAATTTAAAATTATCACATTTTATTAAAAACTAAAATGTTTGTTTTATCTAATATATTTTTATTAAGAATATTTTTAAAAAAATATATCATTCAATATATAATATATAAAAAAATATAATTCAGAAAATTTAATGTTAGATTGAGGGTATTTATATCAATAAAATAAATATTATGAATAAAGTATTCTTAAAATATATCAATTAGCTATGAAATAAAATTTTAATATCTTGTTATATTTAATATAAATTTAAAATTTTGGTTGTACATTATAAAAATATTAAAACTTATTTATTTATGATATTTCCTATTTAAAAAAATGATAAATACGAAAAAATAACCGAAAAACCCACTAAGGACTCTTTCCCCCAACCAATATTTCAGGGTTTGATCATCTTCTTCCCTCCTCATTCTCTCCATTTTTCCACCCCGAATCACAATCCCACCACCACCATTTTTTCCCAATGGAAATCGCCTAGAAAGCCCCGACCTTCACCATTTTTTAATGCATTTTTCGTCGGGTTTTGAGGCTGGAACACTGTGTTATCGCCTTGTTTAGCTTGGTTTCTGGTGCGGCCATGGATTTGTCGGCTACGGGGCTTGGTGATGATCTATGATCGTCGTCGGGGCGGCTGGTGCGGTTGTAGAAGAGGAGTGGGGGGTATATCTGCGTTTGTTGGAGTCTGGTTGGTATGAGGAGGGGTTGGGGAACGTGAGGGATTGTGCGCTTGTGATCAGGAGCAAGGGTAGGTGGGGGAAATGGCTGATGTGTGTGGTTGTTGTTTGGTTGTGTTTATCCTTGTAGCTTTTGGTGGACTTGGGGGTAGATTTGGTTGTGTAGATTTGCTGTTTTTGTTTCTGGTGGGAAATGGTTGGAGAAATGCAGCAAGATCAGCGTAAGAAGGTGAAGATTTTTCTTTTGCTTGTGATTAGATTGTGGTGATAACCTTGTGATTGGATGTAGTTTTGTTCTTTTTTTCATATTACTCTTTGAAGGTTGAAAATTTCCATTATTACGCGCTTTCCTTGATCTGAATTGTTGGATTTTGACGATTTGGATGCTTGAACAGAGCTATGCGCGTACAATTTTCCTGTTTGCGTTGTTTTGCGTTGCCCTGATCGATATAGTCTGAGTTAAAGTGAGGTTTTGGAGGCCTAGGACTCTTAATTCACGTCATTGATCCATTTTTTGCTTACTTGTTCTTCAATTACTGACCCACATTGTGGACATTAAGTATATACTGTCTTGTATTTGTGAATAAATTTTACTTTTTTGTATTGGAATTATTTTTTTACCCTGTTTTCAAACCTTATTCATTTGATTATTTCACACTTACTTTTTGACTATGGACATTTATTTATGAGTAGTGTGTAAGTTTAAAGCCTAAAAGTGAAGTTATTGAGTGTATGTCACAAATTTGGTATGATGTTTACGTCTTTATTGCAGTATTTCAATCTATGCCTTTGTGACTTGAGGAATGATTTGGTATGACGTCTTTGCATCTGATGAATGAATGATCAAGACGAACACTTATGTTATATTGTTTGTACTTCGCTATTTACCTTGCATTTTAATTCATTGTTTGGAGTGGGAACTTGAACTATTATAGTTGATTTAAACTGCATGGTATATTGTCCCTTACATTTGGCTTAGAAGACTCCATCAGAGTCCAGGAGAAGCAGGACTTTTTCTCAGAGTATGCAGATTCAAGTAGATACAAAATTCTGAAAGTCATTGGGAAAGGTAGTTATGGTGTTGTTTGCTCAGCAATTGACACCCATACTGGAGAAAAGGTGGCAATCGAAAGATCCATGATATTTTTGACCACATGTCTGATGCTGCTAGGATTCTCCGGGAGATGAAGCTTCTTCGGTTGTTACGGCATCCAGACATAGTTGAAATCAAACATATCTTATTGCAACCTTTTAGAAGGGATTTTAAAGATATTTATGTCGTTTTTTAGTTGATGGAGTCAGTTCTTCACCAAGTAATTAAGGCTAGTGATGATTGAACACGGAAACACTATCAGTTCTTTCTTTATCAGTTGCTGCGTGCACTAAAATATATCCATACTGGTACAGCTCTTGATCTTCTTTCTCATTGGCATTTTGGATTTCATTCTTCGTTTATGTAAGTCTTCTTATTCAAATTAACCATAAGTTGAAGGGTTCTAATTTCTGAGGTTTTGAGATATTTTCTCAAATTGTAGCTGACTTCTAACGTCAGTGCGAAAGAAAACATTTTTCTATTTGAACAGAAATCGATTCAGATTTTGTTTATCAAGGACCAAGGGTGGCTCGGCAAGAGGTCGACAACGGCAGCGACTGTTCGTTTCCCTCTTCTCCTCTGCTCGGGCTCCTGCTCTTCTACTCCTCTCGGCCTTCTGCTTCTCTTCTCTTCCCCTCTCTTGCTCTGCCTTTATATTTTCATTGCAACAGAGGTGTGATTATTTTCTACTTATATTTATTTTCTATGCAGTAATTTATTTTCATAAATATGTATTAAATATAGTTACTTTTTGTAAGATTGATTATTTAAAAATTATTTCATGTAGTTTTAGGACAACGTAATAGCCCTGAAGCAGTGAGTCGAGTAGATGCTTATAATGGCTAAGGAGTAATAATAATAATCGTAATGGCTAATTTCTCTTGTAAGTTCTAAATCATATCTACGATTCTAAGTTGTAAGCCATGTCTAGGATTAGGGTATTTTTCAAAACTTTTATAGAAATTAGAATGGTTCAGATAGGATATGAATAATATGTTTATTTGATCTAAATTTAAAAATTCAAACTCGAATTTGACATGAATTTATAGACTACATCCATTTCATTTATCATAGTTGCATTCGATCTGAATTCACATATCTCGAATCTGATCCAAATGACTAAAATAGTATAAGTAAAATATAAAATTTACAATACAAATGGATAAAAATATTGCTTTAAATATTGTTGAAATATAATTTTATAGATATCACCTTTTCAAATTATATACTAGTTAGATCACCTCAAATTCATATTTGACTTGAATTTTTTAAGATACACTATAAGTATGAAAGTCTTAACTTGAATTTAATTCAAAACTATTTTGAATTTGATATAAACTGGTTAGATAGAGATCGAATTCTCAATGACATGTCTCATTACTTGGCCTCTACATTCAAACTTTCTAAGTATATTTTAAAGCTCATTATTAAGATGTTCTCATCATTCATATGGACAAGGAGCTCCGATGCTAGGAGTTTTCAAAATGTTAACTAAAAACATATTTGCAAGCCTTTCTTAGAAGACAGTTTCAGTCTCTAAAGTTAACAATCCAGGATTAGCTAAACTTTTTTGGAGTGTTGTCAAATAAAAAGCAGTTTGTCAGTAAGTAAATTCATGGAGTTTATATACTTTGAGGTTGTATATAGAGTGAGCGAATCAATTGTGGATCTCATGTTTAGGATAACATTATTTCTTCAACAAAAAAGTTGGTGCACGAGTATTTCCATAAAATTAACAATGACATGAACACATTCACATGACCTAACCCTTGGTTAAATAACTGTCCCCTCATCTAAAGATTAAGTAATAAAATAATTGTAAATCTTAGAGGAAACACTTTCAGTAACACTCAAATCTAGTTCACGCTTGTGAATTGAACTGGCATGTTACATGCTCCGGTTAGGTCGGCTAATTTGAACGCAACTCTTACGGATCTAATCTTGGTACCTTAAGATGAAGATACGACTTGTCATGCATGGACAAATGTACAGAATCCTAACATTATACTATATGGATGACATGCAAAGTAATTTATACAACAATACGATTACGATCAAAATCAATAAAAATTCTAAAATAAAACGGACAAAATTTCCCTTCAAAGTGCAATTAGGGCTACTCTGTCAAAGTAATATGTATAAATATATATATATATATGCATGTATCAATAATTTTATTCACACACAATTTAATATACTGTGAACTCACTTTGAAGTTTGGGTCTCAACCCACAATACTTCCGTTGTGCAATCTATTCACATTTCCTTTTCATGTCATCATGTCTTAGTATTTCATCTCATTATGTCCTCATATTTTAGCATTTAATCATATCACATCAATATAATAACATCATAACAAAATATAACCACTCAATCGAATGAAATGTGTGCAAGCGACAACAGTGCTCTT
Source organism: Piper betle (assembly GCA_033002965.1). Taxonomy (NCBI): domain Eukaryota; kingdom Viridiplantae; phylum Streptophyta; class Magnoliopsida; order Piperales; family Piperaceae; genus Piper; species Piper betle. The sequence continues at coordinate 16,679 of JAURVB010012042.1, read as the reverse complement.
CCGTCCAAACTAGCTCCTCCAACTCGTGATTATTACCTACATATAGTATAAAAATACGTCAGTAATAAGTGTTACTTGTTCGAAAAATAAAATAACTATAACAAGCTGGCTATGAGAGCAAACTCTCATATGAAAGAAAACATCATATACTCTTCGTGAACACTCTGAAGGGCACCTATTGAGGAGCCACTGGGCTGTAGGTCCGGTAGCATCCAGAACTAACTGATCTGTTGTTGCTGATGCCTCTCTTGAAATTTTCTTAGTTCATTTTCTGGTCTCAAATCCTAAGCGCTCTCCTTACCTCCATATTTCTCCTGGCCTTGAGCACGAAGGCCGAGTACTCTTGTAACACCTGTGACTCGAGTCAGAGTTTTATGGGAGTGAACTAGTCTGTTCAACTGTCGGTTCGAGTCGAGTCAGCTTCATGGACCGTAAGCTGAGTTGAGGCCAGCTGTGAGTTATGAGCGATGAGAGTCATGTATGCTCAAGTGTACGATGATAACGCCTAAAAGATGATGAAAAAATGGGTTATCAAGTATATGGAGGTATACGGTATTGATTGTTATTTTTATTTTATTGCAGAATAGTTTTAGGCCGAATAATGCATTAGGATGCGTTGGATTATATTCGGGTGGGTTATTAGTTATAGAGCATGCCATTTGGATGTTGTTGTGTTTATTTTATTTTATGGAATTTTTCTATATTTTTCTAGATTTTTTAGAATTTATTACGAACTAATTATTATTTTGACTCGAGTAGGAATCGAGTCAATACTATTCAGCTGCCATTTAGGGTATTTTCTCCCTCCGAACCTTCTTCACCCAAACCCTCGCCGCCCCTCGTGCTTGTCGCCACCGCCGACGTCACATAGCCGCCGATCAACACCGCCCCGCCCCGCCGTTCAGTCGCCGTGCCGCCACGACCCACCCCGGCCACCATCTCACCACCAGGATGTCAGAATCGCCCCACGAAACTGCCTCGGCCGTCGCCATCCAAGCCGAATTCCGTCGCCATTCGGTTGCCGCCGTCGCCGCTGTGACCCCGACGACCACCCCCTCGCCGTTGCCGACGTTTCCCCCATCATCCCGACCGCCGTCGAGGCCGGCCAGAGCCCCGATCGGAGCACGCCGCCACTGTCGCCCATTTTCGACGCCGCCGTCAACGGCCATCGCCACCTCGGCTACCTTGTTTGACACCGCCATCGGACCAAGCTCATCGAGCTGGTGCCGATAGACCCCCTGATTGCTCCGTCCCGAATCGTCGCCGGAAAACCGCCGGAATCCGCCGGAAAACCATCACGAGGCATTCGCCGGAGTAAACCACACAAAAATGCACATCCAAATGTAATTGTTTGCCTGTGATGGTTTACTCCGGTGAATGGGGCAAAAACAATTGAATATTTGTTTGTATTATATGTTGTATAAAAAATGATCACATCTGAGTATAGCTGATAATTTTTTCTTGCAATTTATCCGCCCAAAAATAATGTTTTAATTTGCCCTCATCATCCAATTCATAGCAATAAAAAAGGAGTTATTCATTTCTTTTATTTCCTCGAAGTGTTCTATCAATAATTGGGCATCAATTTCCTTTATCTCCTTTTTATATTTGGTCTGCACATTTCTAATATCTATCTCTGTACAACCAATATTTTTGCCCCACCTGCTTCAATTTCCTGG
>JAURVB010012042.1:0-10000 GCA_033002965.1 Piper betle | reverse complement strand
AGGTTATAGGAAGGGGACTATATCTCGTAAAAATCTAGTCCCACTACTCAAGAACTCTCACTAGGTAATATCTCATCCTCACATGTGGTATCTGACACCAGGTAAACGGGGGAATCCACTAGGTTAAGAAATACCCGCTACATAGGTATGTCACTCTGATCTATGGTAAGGTCAAGATGTCGTGCAAGTGGTAGGGGAGATAAAATCCCTATGTAGCGTACTGGGTGGCCAAAATATCGGTAGGTCTATAGACTTGTCTCTAAGATCACCATAATTCACTATGCCACAGGTGATCAGATGGTGGAATAGTCAATCAATGACGAATATCAAAAACGGCTCCTAAGTGGCTCTAGTTCAATTAGGTAACAGTAGGCATGTGTTTCTCGATACTGTACTAGTCACGCACTTATAAACATGTGGGGTTCAAATGACCCAGAGAACGACTGTTTCCCCTCAAGTCTATAGGGACTCATAATGAGGTTCGACACATGTGTCATCCACTCTTCAGTGGTGTGTGACCTGCCGTCCCGTACCGATTTGTAGCACTAATTTTGACTCACATGACTACTACAACTATGATAGACTCTTAAGCAAGGCTATCAATCAAGATGAGCATACACTGATATCACCTTATCTGAAGTCTTTGTCTACATCACTCTCATGCTGGGGTAAAATTCTCATCAGAAGGTCGGTCTACAAACATCTACCTACACTGTAAACCCTAACCAGTACCATGAAGGTACTTTTATACTCAGGGTAAGGCTCAAGCCTATGGTTCAAGTTGAGAACCTAATTGTGCTGGCAAAATACAAAGGAATCACTAGCCTTCTAAAGGACGCTTCCTCACTAACCGTCTATCTATGCCCATACTCTAATACAAGTCAAACTCCTATCGTCTGTTGGCCAATCGCTAAATGTTTTTAACTGCGTGTGTGACCATCTACGAACCATTTTATCTATGTATGTTGGTTGTGGCCCATGGATGTACTGTCATGGAGTCTGTACATTCTGATCATTGTGACCATCCTATTTGGAGGTCATGTTGTCATGTTCCCTGACTCTGTCCATCCACATCCTTATGAGACTGTCACTAACAGTATTTGATGGTGTTATCTTGCAATATACATCTGACCCAAGGGTGTCAGGTCAAAATAATGATTGCAAGAGAGCTATGAAGTCAGATCCTACGCTATCTCATCCAAATAACCTCACTTTTCCTAAATCTTCTTTGTTCTGCTAATTTCCATTGTACCTATATCTTGTTCCTCAAGTTCTGGCCCTACTAAGCTCTAACTAATCTACTTAGTCGGCGGATGAGCAATACATGGACATAGGGGTGGGCATTGATCGGATAGACATCAGACAAATTATTGTTTGCATCCGTCCGAAATTTCATCGAACAAAACTTGTTCGACCGACTTCGGACATCAAATTGTCCGTCGGGCCCGAGCAATGTCCGCAGACAGTCCAAAATTATCGGTTTTTCCAAAAAAATCCTATGCATTGTCGATGCCTCCGCCGCCGCCTACCCTCCACGGTCGCACTCTGCGCTGCTAGCAAAACCCCTCTGCTGGAACCGTTGGAATCGGCTCGGCGAGCCTGACACATCTTCGACATCGACGTGCTCTGCGGAGGTGGCGGCTCGACGGAAAATGGCTAAACAGAGGCGGTCGGTGGTGGGTGACTAGATCTGGCTGGCCTGGGAGGCGATGAGCTCTGCTCTTATTGGGGAAGGCAGTGGGAGGGTCGGTAATGTCAAAGTGGTGACTGGACGACCGCAACGACGGTCGCCGACGGCAGAATCGACGATGTAGCACGTGCTAGGCGCGACATCGTGGAGGCTGGGCGATGGCCGGGGGGATCATGACAACGCAGCGGCAGGGCCTGGTGGCGACGTGGGCGATGACGACGAAAAGGGGCGGCGTGGCAAGGGTTTGGACGGGGAAGAGAAAAAGGGTTGGGGGGTTTGATCGATGGCAATATTGTAAATAAGACGACTCGACTCCACTCCACTCCACTCTATCCTGAGTTAATAATAATAACTAACCCGAAATAAATCCTTAAAAAATCCATAAAATAGAAAAAATTTCATAAAATAAAACAAACACTACAACATCATAACGACATGCCTTATAACTAACAACCCACCCAAATTCCCTGTAACGCGTCCTAACAGAGTAAACAACCTAAAATTAATTTTACAATCCACTATATATAAAAATAAAAAAATAACTGGCATACTTTTATATATTCTAATTACTCATTTTTTTCTTTTGGGCCTATTTTATAAATCCCCACCCAGGCCTATATATATATATATATATATATATATATATATATATATATATATATATATATATATATATATATCGTGTTTTGGTGAGTGGACGAGTGCGAGTAACGACGGCCACGCCTTCAGATAGGGCATGTGTTTGTCAAAGCGGGCTCTGGAGCTAGGGAGAACCCACTCCATTCCTGAGGGATCCTGACAACTCCACCTTTGAGTTCCTCAAACCCGAAGAAGTGTGGAGGTTTACGGGTACTGCTAAGCAGTGCATGTTTGGACTTGTGGCGTAAAAAGGTACCTAAGGCGCATGCCCGAAAGTACCCGGCCCTTGTGCTCAGGGCCAGGAGTGATATGGAAGGTGTAGAGGGCAACATGAATGAGAAAAGAGAAAAAGGATTTTCCCGCGCAGAGGGATAGGCTTTGGCCATGATTTTCCGACTGAGGTCGATGGCTCCCGAAGGCCCTTATGAGTGTTCTTGAGGAAGTATATGATTTTCTTCAACAGGAGAGTTAGCTCTCCTGAGCCAGTTTGATATTAGTTACTTTGTAGACCGGTAATGCTAGTTACTGACGGTTTTTTTATATATATGTGGGTGAGCATCATCGCGAAGAATGAAAGCTGTCAAAACCGCGGAGGAGGAGCACAGATCGTGCACACATGTACCTGCCGTTTGTAATGTATGTCAATGACTTGGTATTTATGTTGAGAATGCATATGATTGATTGTGGAAATAGAATGTTATGCATGGAAATGGGGAGTGAGGTTAGATATGGAGCCTTGGAGCTTCGGCTCGGCTCGGATGAGATGAGTAAAGAGGAATACTATGCTTTTGTGAATTATTGTAGATAAATTATTACTTCATGTGTGGATAGGGTGGCCCTTATTGCACTATTAGGGGAAGCTCTGTCCATTTTTCTTAAAAATATAATTATTTTATTACTATTTTTTTGTTTAATTCTTTTCCTTCGTGTTGTTTGCACGTCATGGCATGCATATAGGACCACGTTAGAACCCAAGCATCTCATTCACGTTGTGCATATTGCATCACCGTCCTCAGACGCTGAGAGTAGATCCGGGTCGGCTTAACCGAATCAAGTAGATTAGCGAACGATTCGGTTGCTGGTGACACATCCGGTTCGATTTAGGGGTGAACCGGAACGGTGTGTTATAGGTGGGCTAGATGAAGAATTAATTATTAGAATATTTTATCTTTGAAGTATATGTAATATTGGACTACATTTTGATGCCAATGATTATTTTAAAGTTTTTATACATTAATTATCTTTTGTTTGACTTTAAAAATTGAGAGTATGTTAACTAAATTGTAAATGGTTTGATATGATTATTAATGTGAATGTATAGTTTTAAATTCCTAAATATAAGAGTGACTTTTATCCTTTTTATATGTATGTCATTTTTATATATTTAAGATATTAAATATCAATTTTATGTATAAACTTAATTAATTTTACTGTATATTTATATTTTCAAATTTTTATAAACTATAATATTAGTCTTATTAATGTTGAAGACATTATATTATTGATATAAAATATCGGACACTCAGTCGGACAAAAAAATATCTATGTTTAGTTTGTTTTAATTCGGCTTCGGTCGAATTCGGTCTAACATGCTTCGGACGTCGGACAAACGGACAAATTTGGACGTCTGCGCCCACACCTACATCAGACAACGGTAGTGCATCTTCGGTCGATGGTAGTGCATCTCGGACTAACGCACAGTGCACCTCAGTAGTAGTTGTGTGACTTAGTCGACGGTTGTGCAACTCAGTCAGCAATTGTGCAACTTGATCGGCGTTGTGCAACTCGGTCGGCAGTTGTGCACTCGGTCGGCGGTTGTGCAACTCGGTCGGCGGTTGTGCAACTCGATTCAGCGGTTGTGCAACTCGGTCGGTGGTTGTACACTCGGTTGGCAGCTGTGCACTCGATCAGCAGTTGTGCAACTTTGTCGGCAACAATTCTATCTAGAGGCTAAAATTCTGATCTTGATCGATATACATCATAAACCACTCTACTATCTCTGACATATCTTGGTCGCTAACAACTAGGCTCTGGTTGTCCAACCATACATGTCCGATCCAGAGGTGTTTGGATCATGTGCTAACACATATGATAGTAAACCTATGCTCGAACTCATTGTAATCTCCTGAAATCTGGAATAGCTACTTCTATCGAGTGCCGACTGGCCTTCAAACGGCAATCACTAATCTGGTGCCTTATATTCTGTAGAATCCGATCAAATAACTGATCTCATAGGCAATGATAGTCCTGATCTTTTCCTTGTCATATCGAGACCTATATCTGGCAAAGAGAAGCCAAAACTTTTGCCCATAGGTCATAAACTAGTGGAAGAGGGGATGCTGAAGTGCCCATTGGACCGTCGATCCACCTTACTACTCATCTTCATTCATCACTATTTTTTGAAGTGAACCATCTCAAGTTATCTGCCCAACTCTTATCTATGCTCCATGTACTTCAAGGGCTCAATTGACATAATCACAGTCTTCATCTTTATGGATTTGCCTAAGCCACTTGGTGGTTCATCTCATATGCCAATTAACTTGCCAATATCTCTATACTTCAAACTCCTTACTATTACCCTTTTCCTTTTACTCATTCTCACTAATGTACACCATGTCTCACCTAAAGCAGGACTAATGTGGTGACATGCAAGAGACAAACATCTCGTTAATACTAATTCAGCCTCAACTGATAGTAAATGCGTTCACCCTAACTCATCCAAATCTCTTTGCAATGGACAGAATCGATGGGTCTTTAAGCCTACCATGACAAGCTTGTTAGATTTCTACTGACATCTAGATCTAATATAAAATGGGACCTTATACCTATTCTATTTCTCCTAGCACTACGACATACCTTGCTCACATCTAACCAAACAGTCTGATATCATGATAAAAATCCATAGAAATAACCTGTAAGCTTAACTAAGGTCAATTCCACATATTTCTGACCAAGGCCTGAATACACTGTTATCAAAACAACTTATAAAGAAAAATCTACATGTAAAGAAAATATAAAGAAACATACCTGCCAGTAGGACTTGGAGCAGTCTTTGCACACACACACACACCTATAAATGTATCATTCATCTTAATCAACTGAGAGTGGCTCTGATACCAATTCTGTTACACCCCAAATCCGGTCTATGCTCGTGAACCGAACGGGCATGTTACATGCCCCGGTTATGTCGGTTAACCCAAACCCAACTCGTGCGGATCTAATCTCGATGTCTTAAGATGAAGATACGACTCATCATGCATGGATAAATGTACAGAATCCTAACATGATACTATATAGATGACATGCAAAGTAACTCATATAACAATACAATTATGATCAAAATCAATAAAAATTCTAAAATAAAACGAACAGAGTTTCCCTTCAAAGTGTAATTAGGAGCCACCCTGTCAAAATAATGTATATAAATATGTATACATGTATTAATAATTTCATTCACACACAATCTAATATGCTGTGAACTTACTTTGAAGTTTGGGTCTCAACCCTCAATGCTTCCACTGCGCAATCTATTTACATTTCCTTTTCCTGTCATCATGTGTTAGTATTTCATCTCATTATGTCCTCATATTTTAACATTTAATCACATCACATCAATATAATAACATCATAACAAAATATAGCCCACTAACTAATGATGCATCAAACTTGTCATGATCAAACTCACTCACAATGCAAACATCAACCATAACAATCAACAATTATAAATGTGAAAGTAATTCCAACATATCTTATTAACACCAATTTTATTATATTTCCTAAGTTACGTTGTACTCAATTATCATGCTAAAATTTACTTTACTTCGTTAGATCACTTAACTTTCATTCCATGTTAATCACATCATGCACATCTTTACTTCATTCATAGTCTTGTATTCATCATGGCAACTACTAAATTCTAGCATGCTATGCTAACAATCATAATCAATTTTAAATAATTAAATCAGAGGTAATTATACCTCACGTCGTCGGCTAGGGTTCCGTCACGTGTCTCGTTGCTCAAATTCGGCTCTCTTTAGCATCCAAAATTCAATCGGGTTTGACTGGATGAACTCCTCAAAAGATCCGGCAAATTTCAGTGAATCCGGTTTTCCTGCAAGTTTCGATGGTTTTTCGGTAGTTTTCCGGCGGCAATTGCTGGCAACGTCTATTGGCTAGATAGGGGTCATATTGGGTACCATTGGAATCGGCTCGGCGAGCCCGACCCATCTACGATGTTGACATGGCCAACAGAGGCAGTGGCTAGCCAAAAAATGCCTAGAACAGAGGCGACAGTGGTGGGTGGCTAGATCTGGCCAGCCTGGGTGGCGATGGCCTTTGCTCCGGTGGGGGAGGGTCTTGGGTTGGTCAAAGGTGTTGAGGCAACCACTGGAAGGCAGCTGCGACGGTCGCCGGCGGTAGAATTGGTGACGTGAACGCAACGCGGGCGTGGCGATCCGGCGTCGTGGAGGCCAGACGATGGCCAGGGCGCTTGGGGTGGTACGGCACCGCTATGGCGAAGCATGGCGGCGACGAACGGCAGTAGGGTGGCATCGACGGTGGTAACGGCTACAAGCAAAAGGGGTAGCAATCAGGGTTTGGGGAAGAAGGCGTCAGGGAGGGAAATGGTAGGGGTTCGGTGGCAAACTCGTAAATGAGACTTGACTTCACTTCGTCTCGATTCAAGAATAATAACTAAGTCATCGTAAATCATAAAAAAAATCTATAAAATCGGGAAAAATCTCATAAAATAAAACTACACCAAAACATCATAATGACATGATCTATAACTAACAACCCACTCAAACTGTCTCATAATGTGTCCTAATATGGTAAACGGCCTAACACTAATTCTATGATCTACTATATATATATATATATATAAATAGAGTGAATTGGCATACTCTCATATATTCTAATAACTCATTCTTTTCTGCTATGTTCATGACGTTATTATCATATATTTAGGTACGCATGACCCTCATAGCTCATACACGCGACTAATGTCGGCTGAGTACACGTATTCTGAAACTGACTCGACTCTAAAATAATGGTTGAACGACCGGTTCTAAATATAAAACCCTAATTCGAATCATGGGTTTTACATTTCCCAAGCTATTAAACAAACTTGTTGGTTTTTGGGTCCTCTCATCTAATACTACAAATATTGAAAAAGTCTTAAACATTCTAAACGGAAATATCCCCACATTATCACATGTTGAGGATGATAATCATTGGGTGTCTCCCATCGACAAATTTTCTTTAAAGATTTGTAAGAACTTCTTGAGATTTTCTCTTCAAGAGTGTTATGGTACCCTCGTGTCTAGTTCAAGCATCAAATAAATTGACATGCATTGATAGTTTTATTGGTCATATTAAATAAGATTTTAACTTTTAATAAAGTATGAAAAAAGGGTCTTTATTTTATAAATAGATGCTCTCTTTGTATATGCATAACTTGTTAACAATATATGACATTTGATATTTATATTTGTTTATTCTGATGGTTTCCCATTAGTAATTAAGGATAACCTAGTTCAATATAATTAATCGGTACAAAGTCGTTGAATCCAATAATGAGTATTAATAATTAATGTTTCATAAAATGCTTGGCCATATATATATATGCGATTATTATTATTATATATGAGATTTTGTAGGAAAAGAAAAATATATTAAACACCTGCCAAAAGTTATGATTAAGTGTCGAAGAAGATAATATTTGTTTAATGGATCAATGATTCAATAGATTCAATACGGGCAGACGTTCATTAATTATATTTTATTTTACCAATAAAAAGCCCTAACGAAAATGTGATATTTAGATCACTCGAATGCCTAACCAACAGTAGTACTCATTGAAGAATGAAGGATTTGGGAGGTTGACTTACAATTTTTTTATTTATGGAGAAGTAAGGCCTTTTAATCCTTCAAACTTACACAACATAATTCGAATTGAAGTGCATGCCCAATTATTTAATTTTGGAAGTTGAAAAGCATGTTTGATATAAATGTGTAGAGATGTTGCATGCATGCCTACACTTCCTACCATGCACCTTTTGGAGAATTGAGTTCCATATTATATACAAAAATATTGCATCCTAATTCCTAGCTATCTGCTTTATTGACTATTAATATTCAGTACAGTACTTATAGCTAGCTAGCGATTGTGCAAAATTATATGTAGATTCAATTCAAACATGATGAGAAATATTAAAGAATTGTTGGTATGTATATGTAGTATAATTGCCAAGTATCCCGAGAAGAAGTGCGAATTAATTATATGTTGATCAGGGTGTTGGCGGGACCTATCTGGTATTCGGCGTAGCCAACTGAATGCACATTAGTTATAAAAAATGTACGTATTCCTAAGTGGCTCTCCACGCATTGCTGGGATCGTCACCAGCACATCGTGTGCACAAGTAAATGCCTAACTGGTTTCAACTTTCAACCCCCAAATGTGTTTTGATGCTCGTAAGCCTTGCAACATTAGTTTTTTATCAGATCAGCATAAAGGAAGGTAGGATTATTGGGGAAAATTTTCGCCACACCTTGGGTTGGCAGCCGAGCCGAGCTTGGGCTCGGCTAGTCTCGTAGGCTCAATGAGCTCAACGCGGCTTGCGCTCATCAATATTTTAAATAAATAAAGAGTGGTTGGGCTCTTTTTTTTTTACAAAAAAAGAAGAAGAGCTGTTGGGCTTTGTAAAGCTCAAGGTTGTATGCAATCTGAACTGAGCCCGGCTCGGGAGTCGTGGCCTTAGGCTCGACTTAGCTCAATGTGTTTGAACGAGCCGAGAGTTCAAGATTGAGCCAGCTTATCCCTACACTCACCCCATGACCCATGAAGACTTCTTAAAATTTTTTTATAAAATTTGTCACCACAGAAGACGTTTGTGTCAAAACTAATTTACCATCTAAGAGACACTGAAATTAGAAGGTAAATCTTAGCTTCCGAATTATGACACCAATTTTGGTGATTTTTTATTTTAATTTTATCATTAAAAAATTTGGTGACAATTTATTATAATTCTGTCATTAAATTAATTAGCTATTAAAATTTTTGTATCGAAGATTTTTTTGTGGGAATTTTTGGTAACAGACCCTTTTGTTACATGAAATAGGTCTTTTATCACTTAAAATTCTGATGATAATAACATCGCAATTTTTTATCAGCGGGAATGCATAATTTTTTCAATAATTCCATTAGATATTAATGACTTATAGTAGGTATTATTTTATCCATATTTGATATTTAATATGGGAGATGTGTTAGTTCATACAAAGGTACATGTTTAGTTAATTTATGATATTTTTGTATTTCAAAAAAAAAAAGTTGTGCTCTGTTTTTTCCTCCCGTTTCTACCCCGTTTTGATTAGGTCAAATGGAGTCTATATGAATTTTCACCATCTCAATAAGTAGAAAATTTAATTTTAGTTTTAAAGAGTCAAGTGTAGAAAATGAACCTACTTATCCTCACACCTACTTATCCTCACAACAAAGTTCAGTTGATATAATATAAAAACATATATTGTCAAAAATTAAGAAAGTACCCATCGTGAGATTGGTTGGTATAATCAAGTGAAACTCAGTAGTTGGCGTAGCATAAAAATCTACATGTTCGTATAAAAAACGTACTTACCACCAACCTAATTACTTTTCATCTTCATTTCCTT
>JAURVB010012041.1:0-13639 GCA_033002965.1 Piper betle | reverse complement strand
ATCTGATTGGTTTAATTTGAATCACTTATGTCAAATGTTACTATCGTGATTTTGAGATAATTCCTTGTTTCACTTTTAGGCCGTAATTTAGACGAAGTGAGTTGATCATTACTTAATTTGTCTTCAAAACAGCCAGCTAAAGATTGATTTGACATGAAATGTTCATGTTTCCAAGATAGAGTCTGCATGAATTTAAACTTCATCAGATCTAGTGATCTTCAATTTATCGAATTATCAACTTCAATTCGAGAAATTCTTTGAAAATTGAAGCAAGCAAGTGCACAAGTTTAAGCTGCACCAAACTAAACACATTAATTCCCTGCGAGGGACTTAAATCGGCGGCAAGATGATTGCAATTTCGACTGTGTTTGGTGCGCACACCAGAGATAGTATCTGTACATGTTTTACCAAATACATGATGAGTGTAAAAGTTTTTACGAAAACAATGAGTATTTGGTATGAGTATGCAGTTAGTTTCCAAAACAAATGAGTATACAGATGGAAGTCGTAAAAGTGAACAAACAAGTCTCATAAGCGTCAGAAGATCATCTAACAAATTATGGTTTCTCGGCATTCTTGCTACAAGACTAGAAAAGGTCGAGTCATGATCTATATTCGTTCAATTAATGGTCACCTTTTACAGAGGCATTATTTGTTTTCTTTTCCTCTGAAAACAGAGTTCACATGTTTGAGGATTTCTAATGCGCCGAAAGGATCGCAGGCTTCAAGCTCAAATGGAGTTTAGATTAGTTCGTGTTTACTCGGTCATCTGTACGACTAGTTCATGCCCCTCCAAACATAGCATTGAATCAGATGGGATACATCTAGAGAATATGTAGTTCAAAAGTTTTGTCGAATGATGATATTCGACAAGAGCCATAGTTCAAGACTGGATTTAATTAATGGAGTGAAAATGGCTTGAAAACTTTTAGGTAATGGTGACACTAGAATATTGTACACCAGTGGAAAATAGCCTAATGTCACTAAAATTTCAGTGACAAAAAAGTGACAATTTTAACTGTCACGTGAAATTGTCACGTCAAGGTTTGCCTTCGAAATTAATTTGACACGAAAATAGCGTATCAAAAATTTATCGCTGTCTTAGTGCTACGTTTTTTGTGACATTTGTCGTGAAAAGAGCCGGGCTCAGCAGCGGGGGAAAGGATGGCAATTGGGTACACGGCAAGAGTGGCGAGGGCGGACGGGACACGACCTCGACACGGAGATGGTGGCGGGGATGGCCATGATGGCAATGGGGAGTGGTGATAAGGCTGAGACGGAAGTTGGGGAGGAATTGATGGGATGTTGTGGCGGAAGTGGGAAGGGGGACGCAACAGGGAGGTGAGATGGACGATAGCGGGGAGAATTTCAACTCAGATTTAAAATTATATTTTTAATTTTGTTTAATTTTGTCACCACTTGACACTAAAATTTCCTTCCATAATATAATATAATAATTTTTAAAAATAAATTATAATATTTTAAATAGATTTGTCACCAAATTTCAGTGTCAAATTTTGGTGACACTCGGAGAGATGAGGCCCACCATTATAATGGCATTGACATCATAATTTTGATGACAATGAATAATAATTTTCTTAAATAAATTATAATATTTTAAATAAATTTATCATTATATTTCAGTATTAAATTTTGGTGGCAATTATAAATGGGCTCTGGACCTACAATTGTTGCCACATTGACATTGAATTTCGGTCATACAATCAATAATAATTTTTTAAATAAATTTAAATATTTTAAATAAATTTGTCATCGTATTTGGGTATCAAATTTAAGTGACAATTACATGGGCTCCACCATTGTCACCACCACTATGACACCGTAATTAAAGTGACAATTGATAATAATTTTCTTAAATAAATTATAATATTTAAATAATTTTATTCTTGTATTTCGATATCAAATTTTGAAAACAATCAGAGATGAGCCCTATCATTGTCAACGCTTTGATATTGAAATTTTTATAACTAATAATGATTTTAAAAAAATAAATTATATTATTTTAAATAAATCTGTCACTGTATATTAGTGTTAAATTTCGGTGACAATTAGATGGTCCCACCATTATCACGAGTTTTAGACTATAATTTTGATGACAACTAGGAACAATATTTTAAATAAGTTTATCGACGAAACAATATTTAAATTAGTTAGTTGGTGACAACCGAGAATAATATTTTAAATAAATTTGTCACCATATTTTGGTGACAATCAGATAGGCCCCACCATTGTCACCGCTTTGACCCGTTATTTCAGTAACAAGTAATAAGAATATTTGCAATAGATTTAACATCATATTCGGTGTCAAATTTCGGTGACAATTGTCACAGAAAGTGTTCACTAGTGTTGATAAGATTCTTAATATGTATTTATCGAATAAGACTTGATTATGTATATTTATGTTACTCTATATCTTGATTTGGCTGCTACCTCATGAGGAGAGTTAACGATATTTCACAGTTATCGATTATTTGCAATTGATTCAAGGAGCCAATTAATGTTATCGATCATATACTTAGAAAAAGAAAGGTGCGTTAAATATGGAGATTCCAAGAGGAAAACATTACATCTGGATCATGAAGCCTGGCCATTTTGGAGTTGCTGTGAAGAAAATTAAGCTCCGCCTCGAAAAAATTTTTAGTATGGTCAATCGCCTGGGGTGGTTTTTGGATTCAAAATGGACTTGAAAGCTGGGAATATATACCGCTAATTTTAATAATTATCCTTTATTTTAAAATTTTTATTAATTATTTATAACTAATTAGGCCTGTTAATAGAGCGAGTGAGTCGAATTTCATATATGCTCGAGTATGACTCGATCGAATTGGTTTAACGTTCATTCAAATGTGACTCGAACACAATCGAGTTCCGAACTTGAGTTAAATTTTATGGTTTGAATTTGACTCAAGCTCAAACTCTATATAGCAAACAATTGATCAGCTCCAACTCGGCTGGAACGTGCATCACCTGTATCTTTATACAAGAGTATCCACCTTTTCTGTAACACCTTTTCCCCAACTTATATCAAGCATCTAATTGACATAGTACAATACGCAAATAATTTAACTTGCCATAATGATTGAAACATAGAGTCAATACAAAAATAAAGCTCGTTGCTGAAATATAGAAACAAAACAACATTCTATTAGAGTCTTATCAAAAGATGATTTGGATATAGATAGTTCTAATTGGACCTGATCAATCACTACTTGGCAAATAGGGACATAAACCCATATGTTCCATTCGGGAGAAATACATGGAAGAATGGATAGATAACAGAAGCGCCAAGTCGATCAAGATAAACTAAACTGGCAAAGAGTAGGCAGCTTAAAAGAGTGCACAACATATAATAATATGCATAGTTAGTTCATAAATAATATTATGTGGATTTTTGTAATAACCTCAAAAATATTCTCCCATCCAATGCCTCATTAGATAATATCCAATATATAAGTGAAGGTTTGCACTAATTGAACCCGGTTGTTATAAATGAAATCAGAGCTGACCTAAATCCATATAGATATAGTGGGCTAGACTTGACATGGGCTAGGGAGCTAGTCACGAGTCAGACTATGGACTAGAGAGCTGGACACCGACCAAGAAAAATAATTTCAAAGAAAAAATTTCTCATCCAAGTCTGATATCTTTCGACCACATTCAAAATACGAAATACGAAAAGATAATAAATAAAGTTTATTTGAAACAATCTATAAATACTATTAAATTAATTTAGTTTAATAATATTTAAGATTCACTTCGAGATAAAATAACCTAATTATTTTCATGGTTTTATAATATCGCCAACTTGAGAATTTCGTCATCGAAAAAATATTAAAGTTATAATGAGAAGTTTTGCCCAATCATATAATATATTAGATCATACCCCAGTAGGTATTAAATGTGAGACAAACATAATTTTTAGAAGGGATATTACATTCTAACCACCTTAAAGAAATTCCATCCTCGAAATTCCTTTATATGAGTCTTAACATCCCACTATCCATCTACGAACTGTTTCACTCTAATACCACTTGTAAGATCCCAATATCCATCCAATACGAAACCGATGCACTCTGATACCACCTGTAACATCCCAATATTTTAATTTGATGGCAAACTGAAGTGAGTGTTAAAAATTCGTAAAGCCATTAATTTAGCTACTATCATACTTCATGAAAGAAAATTTCAAAAGCCTAGGCCAAAACCACTTAACGACGAACTAAAATCATACATAGACACTATAATCATACATAGTGTGTTAAAATACACAATGACACCACATGCAGCCCGGACAACTCAACAGAACATAGAGCGTATCCTAAACATATATATGTATAAGAATCTAGTAGACAGTAACATGCCCGTATTATACATAACCATGCACATGTTAGAAGTTAATCGACGGTAATATGTCTGCATCATACAAAACCATACACATGTACCGAAATCTAGTCGATGATAACATGTTCGCATTATACATAACTATAAACATGTACCGGATTCTAGTCGACGCTAAAATAATCGCATCATATATAATTATAAACATATACTAGAATCTAGTTGATGGTAATGTGCCCACATCATAACTTGCTACTAGTAGGATCATATAGAAAAATAGACATACGTATATATATATATATATATATATATATATATATATATATATATATATATATAAGTGTTGGCGCATGGGCCAATATCGTAACTCATGACCACTAAATTAAACTAGAAGTCTAATAACAACTTAATATAAGAAAATATACACTTCAAAATATGATTGACATATGAGTATGTCGACGTGCAACTAATTTAAATGGCAAATTTTTACAAACTTTGAAACCAACAATCATGCTGAAAAACTCAACAAAGTTAATTGTTTTACACATGTTCCCCCCTTATGGGTTGGAGAGAGACACGGTTTGATGCGCAAAAACAAAAAGGTAAGCTATGAAATGTCATAATAAAATTAGTCATAAATACATAAACATTCTATAATAACGAAATATGAAAAGATAATAAATAAAACTTATTTGGAACAATCCATAAATATTATTAAATTAATTTAGTTTAATAATATTTAAAATTTGTTTCGAGATTAAATAATTTAATTATTTTGGGGTTTTACATAAATTAACCTTTTGATTTGATTACCCTGAAACCTAGCCTTATTTGATTTTAATTTTTCCTTGCCTGTAATTTGTTATATCCTAACATTCTAATGTTTGAATTCTTCTAGATTAGAAATGATTAAGTTTATATTATAAGAATGCACTGTAGTGTAGGGATGGTGTTTTTTGAAGAGAAAAAACCAAATGGGTTGAAATGAGTTGGTGGAAAATAAATAAAAGTGAGAAAATTGAATGAAAAAAACAAGTAAAATTGAGTCCAAAGATTGGCACTTGAAAAGAAAATATAGAAAAAGTGGAAAATGAAAAAAAATCTTTGTAGTGGATGTGATGAAAGAAAAAAATAGTAAAGTTGGTGGATAAATATTAATATAAGATTACTGTTTTTTTGTTTGGAAGGATAATTATATTAGGGTGTATTTGTTTGTTTATCTTATTATATCTATTTTTAGCCGTAGCCTACTCTCATTACAACCTATGAAGTCCTATTGATCCTAATTAATGGGAGCCTACGTTAGTGAATAGGAGATCAAAACTTGAACTTATGGAGATGTTAATCTAGATGTGTTAGGGTTGAGTTATAAGAAAAATATTAGGATCCATAATTAAAAATAATTGGGGATTTGCTTGTAAAGAAGATTGATGATAGAATGTATTGGATCTTAAGGATCGTTGATGCTTGATTGCAAGATAAGATGTTGGGTGTTGTTGAGAATATAAAAGATTTATTAGTTGGATGATTTGTGTAAAGTTAAGAGTTAGGTTTTTATTGTTGGTTTTATTGGTTTAGTTTTTGTCTTATTTTGTTTTAATCAAAGACTAGCAGAGCTCTAAATTTGGGGGTGTGATAATTGTCTATTTTACGTATATTTTGCCAACTCTTACATGCTTAATTGTATTTAGTTTTTTAGATTTTTTGGTATTTTTATTGTATTTTTAGTTATTTTTATTATTTTTAGGTGATTTTAGTTTTTTAGAAATCATTACTCATTAGTAGTTATATTGGAGTATTAATTTCATTTTAATCCGTATTCAATATTTGAAATAGAATAGAGTGTTTAAGTGGAGAAGAAGATGTGAGAAAATAAAAATCAATTTAATTGGCAATAATCTTGGTTCGTCAATTTTGAAGGAAAAATCCTTAAGTGGTTAATTTGAAGAAAAATAATTCAAGCTAGAAATAGAAAAGACCTCTGATTGGTTAAATTGAAGAAGATTTAAAGAGCTCGAAATTTGAAGCACCTAATCCATCAATTTCGAAACAACAGTAGCTGTTTTTGAAAACAGTGCAAAACAGAGGAACGGGAGTTTGAGAAGTGAAGTGAGCGTGCGCAGTGCCGGATAAAATTTGGATAACTTCAAATTAAGGATTTGACTTCCACAATGAGAATCCAAATATTTTTAGCAATAAGAGGGTGATTCGTACAAGATTTCGCTAGAGTTTTTTATATCTATTTTTCATATTTTTGGAGGCTCTTTTCTAATTTTTGGTTTTCTTAATATGAATTAAGAAAACAATTGAAATTTGAAGAGAATAAGGAGATTGATTCTAAAAATCAAATCATAAAAATTCTTTTTCTTTTATTCCTTTTAGATTTTATTGTATTATTATTATAAATCTTTCAAATATTTTTTATGATTTTATTTTCTTATTTTATGGAGTAGATTTGTCTATGCTAGAGAGTAGATCGATCTTAAACCAATTGCTTAATATTTTATATTAGTTTAAGTTTACGTTATTATTTTCCTATGAAAGTTATGCTTTATTATGTTTAATGCTTTTATTTATTTTGTTAATTGTTGAACCATAGTGAGGTTTCGAAGGGAGAAATTATGTTAAATAATTAATTAAATGATAAATTGATTATGTTTTGTATATGAGCGATCATTAAAATATATCCATAAATTGAATGCAATTAGTCTAAATAGTAATCGTTGGATGTTTACTGTTAAATCCATGACTTGAGTTAGGGTTTTATCATTGGATTGTTAGTTTCACTTGGGTCAATTTCAGAACATGCGTATTGAGTCGAGGCTGGTCTTGTGTTATGAACCATGAGAGTCATGTGTGCCCAAATATATAATGGTAACGTCAGTAAGACAGCATCAGAATGAGTTATTAGAATATATAAGAGTACGTGAGATTTTTTTAATTTATTTTAATTAGATCATAGAATTATTTTAAGCTGAATAACGCATTACGACGCAGTATGGGTAGTTTAGGTGGGTTATTAGTTATAAAGTATGTTATTGTAATGTTGTGATGTGTATTATATTTTATGGGATTTTCCCTATTTTTCTAAATGTTTTTAGAATTATTACGAGTTAATATTATTTTTCTCGAGTCGAAATCAAGTCAAGTTTTAATTATGAGATGATCACTCATTTTTCTCCCAACCACTCTGTTTTCTTCCTCCGACACCTTACGAGATGATTCTTGATCTTCTTCCTAACTAATCGTGTTCCCCCGACACCTATTTATTCCAAACCTCTGACGCCATCACTATCCAACCACCACCATCTTCCTCACCGAACATGTCTTCTCCTTTTTCTCCTTTCCTCTACGATCCTCACTTGAGCTGGCCACAACCTTGTTGTCGTTGTCGTGTGATTGACGATTAGGTATAGAATTTATCCGATTTTATCTAATAATGAATTGTTTTATGATTTTATTGTGATGCAAATTGTGTGAATGTAAATAGGTGTTGGTTTAAATTTAAATGCATGTTAATGGGTGATAATAGTGAATTAGAATTAGAATTTAAATGCATGTAAATAGATGTTGATCTTGTATGGATTGATGAGAGTGTAGCATTCATACATTATACTCGGCATTAGTATTTAGTCTTGATGTGTAAGTCATAGTAGAAGCTTACCGCATAGGTACGTAGACACGATTGAAGCTTCTACTAGGTCCGTTAGAACTCGTTTCTCTGTTTTATGTTCTATTCTATTGTGTATTGTGTTAATACTTGAAGGAGGAGTTAAGTGGCGTATTATCGAATCCCATTTAACTCAGGTCATTTAATCGATCGATCTTCCAGCTTAATAACCCTCGAGGATGAGATCCCTGAGTATGTTTTCGAAAGCAAGATCTACTATAAGTTGCCTTCGGGCCTATTGTATAAATCCCTTCCCTAGGCTTATCTATATAGGTTTATGCAAGTTTTCAATAAGATGAGAGTGGAAAACCGACTTGCACATTCCATGAGCAGGTACCTATCAGTGCAAGCGGGCTCTGGATTAATGAACATGTCATTCCATTTTGAGGGATCCTGACAACTCTGCGTTTGAGTTTCTTACACCGGAGAACGTAGAGGTTTACATGTACTGTTTAGTACAACACATGTACGGACTTGTGGTACTAAATGAGATTGCCTAAGAGTATTCGGTCTTCGTGCTCAAGGTCAGGAGAATTATGGAGAAAAGGAGAGGGCTTTAAGATATACTAGTATTTTCGAGGGACCAGAAAATCAAATGAGAAAATGTCGAGAGATGCATCATCAGTAGCAGAGTAGTCAGTTCAAGATGGTACTTGAGTCTATAGCCCAGTGGCTCTTCATTAGGTGCCCTTTAGAGAGTTCACAAGAAATATATGAATGTTTTCCTTCATATGAGAGTTTGCTCTCACAGCCAGTTTGATATTAGTTATATTTTTGGACCAGTAACACTCGTTAATGACGTATTTTTATAATATATGTAGGTGATGATCATGAGTAGGATGAGCTAGCCTGGATGGAGGAGTAGCGACGTCTCTTACATACACACATGTCAGATGCTAACATGTTTAATATTTTGAGGATGATGTAACGAAATGTAATACATGATGATGTTGTGTGATATGATGTATGCTGCAGTTGAAAGATTGCTAACGATGATATGCTAATAATTATGTTTAGACATTGAATAAGTAAAATAAGTAAGTGAAGACCCAGAATAGATGAGAAATGTGAATGGAATGCACAGGTAGGTCGAGACCGAAGCTTCAAAATGATTATACAGCAAATTAGAAAGTTATGTGAATGAAAATATATGATATATGATATATATATATATATATATATATATATATATATACACACACATATATATACACACACACACACACACACATATACATGTTGATTTGACAGAGTGACCCTTAATTACACTTTTAGGGGAGACTCAGTCCTTCTTATTTTACGAATCTTATCATGTAATTATTTGGTATGTGAATTGGTTGGCATGTCATCTATGTAGTAGCATGTTAGGTTTATTTTTGTCTATTCATCCATGCATAGCGATTGACATCTTCCATCTTAAGACATCGAGAGTAGATCCGTAGGAATTGGGTTCGGGTTAGCCAACCTCACCAGGACCAGTGACATTCTGGTTCGGCTTATAAGCATGAACTGGATTTGGGGTGTTACATTTACGTATTCTGTTTAAATCTTAATTTGAATAGAAAGGTTTAACTATGACGAATTCGTAGAATTTAATACAAGTTAATTGAAGTTAACGGAGAATAGACTTGAACAAAGATATTTAACCGTGATTGATTTTAAAATAGTTAATTAAACCTGAACAAAGATAGTTAAGTAGAAGAATTTTATTGTCTCATAGGAAGTAATAAATAAATTTCTTTCATATAAATATCTTGTCAATAATTACTTTAAGTGAAATCAAATCTTTAGCATATTATTTGCATGTTGAGAAACTCGGGTTTTAGATTATGCTTTGTTTTCTTTTATTTTTATTTTATTTATTTTTAGACTAGAATTTAGTTGAATTAAAAATCATAACAAAATTGTTTACTCTTACTATAGATAGTTTAGTTTAATAATTTTAATTAATTAAATAACTTTTTCCTCGTAGGATTGATACTCTACTTATTTTTTATATTACTTGATCACGACTTGTGCACTTGCCAATATAATAAATTCGTATTAATAATCGGAAAATATAAACATATCACAAATATATCAACTATGTGATGCATGCCCACAAACATGTATTAAGAAATATACTTCAAACCGTGCGAAAACGATTAGAATCAGAGCAAACCGGTAGAATTCGATCGAACTAAATCGAACTGGGTTGGTGAGATCCTGATGGGTCCGGTTCAACACAATTGAGTACTAGAGCGCCGACGGCACACTGGAGCACCGAAGACGGTGGAGGCATAAGGCGGTTCCTAAGAATGGCGGCGGACGGCACCGGCCAAGGGTCGAAATTGACGACCACGATGACAGTGGAAATGGTGATTGGAGGAAAAATGGCGGTCGGCAATGGCTAGAATTGGCTGGAGAAGACAGAAAATGATGGTGGTGGCGGAATTTGGCAACAGTGATTCCAACAATGATGGACGACAAAGAGGGTGCCAGTCAACTCTTCGGAGGATGGAGATCGGCAGTAAAAATGCAATCCTTGGTGACGGGTTATGCGAGGACGGTGGTTGGTGACAGTGGCTATCCACTCCCAACAGTGAGTTTGATCAGTTGGAGGTTACTTAACGATCAGAGGAGTATGTTGGTGACTGGAATTGGCGCCGGAAATAGCTCAAAGGCAATGACAGAAAACAGTTGGAAAATCGAGAAAATCGGGAGAAAATTAGAGGATGACAATGTTGGATGTGTATTTTGGTTAATTTACCCAATTTTGACACGTGTTACCTTTGGCTCCCATATTAACTCGAGAAAAATAGGGCTCTTTGTTCCTTATTAACTTGAGTTAAAACAGGCAAAGGGTGTCCCAAGTTACTCTACATCAGTGATATAGTCTTTTGTTCTCACGTTCATAAAGGAACTATCTTCTCCATTTCTTATTACAAATTTAGACAAAGCTTGTTTAACTAGGAACCGGGTAGTGGGTGAGAAGTGCAACATGTTGAACATATGCACTAACTTAGGTATCTTCCTTAGCTTTGTCATAATTGTCATTTGATCAGCTTCCTTTTTTGTGTGGGAGGTGAAGAATCATTCTTTCCTTCTTTCGCTAAACTCAAGGGAGCCTCCTCTTTCTTACTTTTATCATCTAACTCTTCCATTTCTGTTAGGTTGTTTTTCTTTTTCCAACTTTGCTTCTACGGGCTCTTTGCCCTTGCTTAGTTCAGCTTCTTCTTTTTCTCTGTCTTGAACCTTCAATGGTGAAGTCAAATGACTTGTTGTAATAGCATTGGCTGTTGGTGCCTTTTGTATTATGCAAGCTTTATATTTGATTTCACCTTTATTGAGTAATTCTTGAATTTTCTCCATTATGTTCCAACAATTTATTGTTGGATGGCCAACCATTTGATGGTATAGACAGAAATTTTCTTTCTTCTTGTCTTCTGACATTGGTGGATTCTTTAGTGTCCATGGTGTGATCTTTTGTTGCTTAAACAAAACATCAAACCAACTTTCGGTATCACCGACATTAAAGATGTAATCTTCTATATTCCTCCATTCGCGCTCTTGTTGGGGTGCGGCCTTTTGCCCTTCATTATTGTTCCTTTGTTTTTCTATTTGTTTTTCTCGACCTTGGTCACTGAGTTCAGTGACAACATTGGTTAATGCCTTAGCATTCTTCAAGGAAATAGAAACCCTTCCAAGTTCCTCGAAGATCAACACCCTTTCAAAGAGGTGCTCAAAAGTGTTGCATTGCACACTACTTAGGAACCAAGCACTCGGTCCAGCATTCATTGCACAAATCTTTACAAGTTCTTTGATGCTAGGGGTTTCTTACATCTAGGATTTTAGGCTTCTAAACCTCTTCACATATGTTACAAACTACTCACCCAATTCTATTCGACACTGTCATAAGTTTTCTATCTTCACTGGGATTTCCATTGATTGAAAATGTTCTGTGAATTGTTTAACAAACTTATCCCATGAACTGATCAATCCGGAAGGGCGGTTATTCAACCATCTTAAGGCATTGCCACTAAGAGATGCAAGAAATTGCCACAACAGTAGCTTCTCATTTGTCACAATCGTTCTACACACATTCTCAAAGATTGTAATATGATTTATAGGATTGCTATCTCCATCGAACTTCATGAAGGTTGGATACTTGTATTTTTCTGGCAAATTTTCTATGTAAACTCCATTGGCTAAGGGGCAGAGACCCTTTACTGCATTGCTTGGTTCTTTGTCCTTATGTGTTATCATCCTGACAATCAATGGGGCTAATGCATCCATTGCGGCTCTCAACTCATCAAAACGAGGCATCTTGAACTCGATACAACTTGTGCAACTGGCGCTACTGAAACCAACTGTAGGGTAGACTTATGGACAATGACTAGATGGTAACGGAGCTATTGTGGTGGGAACTGATGGTTAAACTATTGACATTAAAGGCGGCGCCGTTGGGATGGGCACCGTTGTAGTAATCGATGAAGGAAACGCCATAAAGACTGAAGATTGGCGGATAACAAGGTTGTACCATGGGTACGATGGCTGGTAGTGGGGTGGTTGTGAAAGCCATATTGAATATGAGAGTGGACTATGTTCGGTCTGACTCGGGTGCATATTGGGATAGCGTTGCATCCAACTTGGCTGAGACGGTGAAATTATCAAAGGGGATGCTTGTGACACGGATCTCGAGACATTAGAAAATATGCTATCTATTCAAGTGGTGTTTGACAAATCCACGCCTGCTGGGCGATGGCCAAAGGCCTTTCCTATGACATCGTAAGAATACTTGTTATCGATTGGCTATCTGGCTAGTTCGTTTCATCTGGACTTCACTAAATTGCTGGGTTGGCATCCTCAGTTCTTGATGCACTTCCCATTGCAACCGAGGCTCGCCTATTTAAAGCGAGTGCATCGTCAAGTGCCAATTTAAGTTGTCTAATCCATTCTCGAAGTTGTTCGTTTGAGTTCGGATTTTCACTTTGCAAAGTGGCTGGCTCACCCATTTTTGTGGTAGATTGTACTTGTACTTCAGGTTGATTTGTTGTAGGTGCGTTAGAAGGTTCTCTTTCACTAGCTTCTTTTTGTTTTCCTAAATTCCTTTTCTTGAAGGCCATCTTTTTGTACACATTATCTCTTCAAGCTGCACTACTACCTCTTGACGGTCCCCAATGGAATCGCTAAAATATGTTAGGGAGCAGGATTGTCTGCCCTTGCGGATCGGGTCTTTGAGTTGGGTTAGAAGGTTCGGTGGGACAGAAGCGCCCTTGCTCCACAAAGAAAGAGAGCAATAAAAATAAAATGCAACAAGTAAATAATAACGCATAAGACATTTTACGTAGTTCCTTAAAGTTCAACTTGAATCCCTAAGTCATCACTCCATATTGGTATTTACAATCCACTAATTTTCTGTTTTTTTATACAAGTTACAAAATTCGGTGGATTTTTTTACCACTTTGAACCATGCCTCGAAGTGTGTGCCCAAATTTGAAACTCCTTAGTTCTGCAGCTTTGGTCTTCAAATGATAGAATAGGCCTCGCTGACATGTGGAATTATGAAATAAGGTATGGTATGGAGCTCCGCACAAAACATATGCTAGGAAGATTATTCAATAAGTTTTG
>JAURVB010012039.1:0-48336 GCA_033002965.1 Piper betle | reverse complement strand
GATAAACATACAATAGAAAGACGTAAAACAGAGTCGAGTCCTAAACGGACTTGGTAGAAGCTCCAAGCGTGTCATCGCGCCTAGGCGGCGAGCTCCTACTCCGTACCTACACATCAAAACTAAATACTAACGCCTGCTAACTAAATGATGCATCAAACTCAATAAACATCACACAATACAAATAACATCCATCAATAGTCAAGTAATCATAATGTGAAAATAATTCTAAGTACATCCTATTCATACCAATTTTATATTGTTTTTCTAAGTTACGTCATACTCGATTAGCATGCTCATATTTACTTATCTCACAATATTACTTATCCTCCATGCACTATCAATCACATCATGTAACTTCATTCATAGTCTGGCATTCATTATGATAACTACTCAATTCTAACATGCTATACTAACAATCATCATCAATTTTAAATAATCAAATCGGAGGTAATTATACCTCACGTCGGCGGCAATCGGCGACGGCTAGGGTTCCGTCGCGCGTCTTAGAGCTCGAATTCGGCGCTCATCGGCGTCCGACGTTTGATCGGGATCGACTAGATGAGCTCCGCGGAAGATCCGGCGAACTCCAGTGAATTCGGTTTTCCAGCAAGTTTTGGTGGTTTTCCGGCGGCTTTAGTGGTTTTCCGGCACCTCTCCGCCGGTTTTTCGGCAACAGTCGTTGGCGGCATCTACTGGCCGGAAAGTGCTCATATTGGGTACCATTGGAACCGGTTCGGCGAGCCCGATACATCTACGACGTCGACATGGCCAACGGAGGTGGCGGCTCGCCGAAAAATGCTTAAACAGAGCGGCGGCGATGGGAGAAGAATCCGGCCGGTCTGGGCGGCGATGGGCTCCGATCTGGTTGGGGAGGGTCGTGGGTTGGTCGATGGTGCTGAGGCGACCACTGGATGGCGGCTGCGATGGTCGCCGGCAGCAGAATCGGTGACGCGACCGGAATGTAGCCGCGGCGCTAGGCGCGGCGATTCCGGCGTCAAGGCGGCCTGGCAGCGGCCGGGACTGGTCGGGGCGGCACGGCGATGCCATGGCGGGGCTAGGCGGCGACGCCCGGTGGCAAGCCGACGATGGCGCCGGCAGTGGCGGCTAGGGTTTGGAAAGGGAAAGGAGGAAGAAAGGTCGGGGAAGTGAGAAAAGCACTTGGGTGGCAATATCGTAAATATTACTTGACTCGTGTTCGGCTCGAGTCAAGAATAATAACTAAGGCATATTAAATCCTAAAAAAAATCGGGAAAAGTCCCATAAAATCAATCAACACCACAACATCATAATGATATGCTCTAGAACTATCAACCCACTCAACTGCCCGTAATGCGTCCTAATGCAGTAAACGGCCTAAAACTAATTCTACGATCCACTATATATAAAAATAAAAAAAACTGGCATACTCTTATATATTTTGATAACTCATTCTGTTCTGCTGTATTCATGACGTTATCATCATATACTTGGGTACGCATGACCCTCATAGCTCATACACGCGACTAGCGTCGGCTCAGTACACGTGTTCTGAAACTGACTCGACTCGAAAATAACGGTTGAACCGACTGGTTTTGAATATAAAACCCTAACTCAAATCGTGGGTTTTATATGTAGTTACCAATATTTTCCATTGAATCACCCTCTTCGTATTACAAGTGCATAATGAATTGTCTTGTGCCATTGCTCCCTGTCACCCCTTTCGACATGGGGGCAGGTATTTTATCTTTCAAATAATTTTAAAGGTGCGGCCCCGTGTCGGACTAAGTCAATTCCTTAACCCCGATTGCGCTCGGCACATGGTGGTCGAATTTGGGCTCAGGCCAACCAAGACTGCCAAAAAGGAATATACAACATTTCAAGTAGTTATATAGACCTCAAATTGTAACTTAGCTGAACAGATGCGCGAGTAGCAAAAACAGACTCTAGTCTAAGGAAAAAAACTAGATTAGATCCTACTCAACATGAAAATCCCCAGTTTCAACTTATGGTTTTACCCAATTTTAGTTTTAACTAGTTCAGGACAGTCTTGAATCGATTCGAGCGAGCTCGAGCTAGACTAATTTTCAGACTATGAGGAATAGGCCCAAATGGCCGTATGAGCATGTTATAGTAGCTGAGTATGCTCGACATACATATGATAGTTTCAGTTATGATACAACATAACATGAGTTATCAGTGTATACGTGATGTATACAGATGATTTGTATGAGTTAGCCAGGTTTTAGGCTGTTGCAACGTTTAGTATCTGTTTAAGATTTTTAGTGTATCTCATATGCATGTATTATGGGGACTTCGAATGATCGGATTATGCCCTTGTAGGCCCAGCTTGATTGAGTTCAAGGTTCGAGACATATTTAACCTTCTTGCTTTGATCCTTACCTATAGAGTCACTTTTAGGACTCGAGTCAGTTTCGACTTTGGATGGTCTCGATCCGAGCTTTTCGTCCTTATGTATATTATACATACCCATAGGTGGGCCCCACTAGGCCACTGAGTTGTCAAACGCTCTGGTCGTGCCACGTGGCAAAATCTGAGCCGTCGACTTAACCCTACCTTTCTCTATTTTATTTCCAGAGATTTCCCACATTTTTGAGCTTTACACCCATCGCGCTGCCACCACTTCGGCTCATCCCTAGCCACTGGACCGGCACCAGTAGGACCACCTCATGGCCGGCTTTCAATTTGTACCACTCACGACCACTATCGCCGCTAGCAACGGAGTGTTTAAAGATGATTTTCCGCCACCGCCGCCGCCGTCACCTTTGTTCAAGCTTTTTCCTGGCGCCGATGAACCACCTTCGATCGATCCGACCATGCACACAGCTTCATCTTGCTGAGATCTCCATTATGAGACAACCCATGACCACCACCATGGCCGCGATCGCCGCTGCCGACGTCACTGCAATTGGCGGCGATACCACCAATTCCCGACCTTTTTTCGGCCAGCCAGTGGCTGGACTCCACCGATCGTCACCACCAGCACCTCCGCCAAGACGCCCCTTGTCGATCCCGACTGGATGCTAGCCCAGTCACCGTTTTCTGGCAATGGGCACTGCCTGCCCCCTTGTTCGCCCTATTTGCCCATGTAGTGTCTGACGTCCGACTGCCTGCGTTTGCTCCACTTGGCTGTGGCCGGGTCCGCTAGCCTGCTAGTCCAAGCCGGTGTCCATATCCATTACTCCAGTTCAAGTCCACGTAGTCAACCCAACCCATTTTCCAGTTAACCCAGACTTTAGTTTTGTTTAGCTTGGTTCAGTCCGCTTATCCTCATTTTTGGACCGTTTTCGTCTGTTCTTGCACCATTTTTGGTAATTCGAGAACTTCTATATTACTTTATATACATATTTACATGATTTAGCATGTTTGGATGTTATGACTACTCTTTTTTATTTATTATTATTATTCATTTATTATTATTTGTGTATTTATTGATTAAAATGCATGCTTATATGATTACTTATTATTATCAATGATATATTTATTTATAAATATTAGTCTTATTTGTGTTTAGTAAATTGTGTGTGTGTGCGCCGTGTGTGTGTCTATATATATATATATATATATATATATATATATCTATTTGCTTGTTTGCGTGTATGTGATTATTTATTTGTATTTAATTGTTTATTCTTCTATTGTGTAACTATGATATTATTATTATTCATGATTAATAAGTATTAACGATTTATTTATTATTTATTTATTATTTTATTGTTTAATTATTTAATTATTTATATGTTTACTAAAATGAGTATATATGATATCTGCTTGTGTTTAGTCGTGTATTTATATAATATAATTATATTATTATTTAGTTTATATATTTATTATTTATCTAATTACCTATGAGTTCATTCTTTGATTATTTTATTATTTATTTATTATTATTATTTCTTGATTTATGTGCTATGTGTTTAGTTATAGGTTTGCTAGCATTGTTTCTTTATTAGGATGTATTGATGATATAAATACACACCAGGAGCATGTTTCATATAGAAATGATAATATTTTACTTAATAGAGGGTTTCGATATAGGTTACAGAGTCCGAGCTCACCGTAGATGTGACAATGTAAAACCCGTGACTCAAGTCACAGTTTTATGTTACCGAACCACTCGATTCAACTGTTGGTTGGAGTCGTGTCAGTTTCATGAACCGCGTGCTGAGTCGAGGCCAGTCATGAGTTATGAGCGATGAGAGTTGGGTGTGCCTGAATATATGATGATAACGTCAAAAAGATGGTGATAAATGAGTTATCAAAATATATGAAAGTATGCAGTATTTTTCTTTTTATATATTTGATTGGAGAAATAGTTTTAGGCCGGATAACGCATTAGGAAGCGTTGTAGGGCAGTTGGGTGAGTTATTAGTTATAGAGCATGTCATTTGGATGTTGTTGTGTTTGTTTTATTTTATGGGATTTTTCATATTTTTCTAAATTTTTTTATGATTTATTATGAACTATTTATTAATTGACTCAAGTAGGAATCGAGTCAATACTTATTTACAATTTTGACATTGAAGTATTTCATCTCCTTTCCCGACACTTCTCCACCCAAACCCTATCGCCGCCCACTGTGTTTGTCGCTGCCACCGCCGCCGACACCGCATTGCCACTGATCGATGCTGCCCTGCCTTGCCGTGTCGTCATCGTGCCGCCCCGACCAACCCCGACCACCGTCTTGCCTCCACGACGCCAGAATTGCCCCACAAGCCACGATACTCCCCTTGTTGATTCGTTGTCGTCCAGGCCGTGCTGCCGCCGCCGTGACCTCGACAATCACCCCCTTGACCTCCCCGACATTTCCCCCTTACCTAGCGCCGCCGTTGAAGCTGGTCGTGGGCCTGATCGGAGCGACCGACCGCCTTGACCGAACTTGATGCCGCCGTCGGTAGTCATCGCCGCCACGGTAGCCCTTGCCATCACCACCATTGGGAAGAGCTCTCCAAGCCGGTGCTAACCCTTACCCCCGATTTCCCCGCCTAACAGTCGCCGGAAAATTGCCGGGATAGTTGCCGAAAAACCGTTGGAAGTTGCCGGAAAACTGGATTCACTGAAATTCAACAGAAATCACTTGATCTTCCGCCGAATCCCTCCGATCGAACCCTATCAAACTTCTAACGCAATAGGGTGCCGAATTTGAGCCACCAATCACGCGAGGTATAATTTATTCTAATTTAATTATTTAAAGGTATTGATTATTAGAATTGCATGCCATGATCGGTGAATTGTGTGTTGTAATTATATATATAATATGTAGATTTGATTAAGGATAAAATATGAAATTTGTTTGATTGAGTGGTGTTAAAAATGGAAGCTAAGAAACTAATTAGGGTAACTGAGTAATAATCATGATCTAATGCAAACTAGCCTAAGTAGACTTGCTAGAATTGACATAGGTTAATGTGACTGTGATTGATGCGTGATGGATGTATGCGTGATATAGGATGTATGACTGCATCATGAGCGGGCGTTAGTATATAGTTTTGATGTGTAGGTACGGAGTAGGAGCTCGTCGATTAGGCGCGAGGACCCGATTGGAGCTTTTGCCAGGTCCGTTTAGGACTCGTTCTCTATTTTATGCTATTTTATTGTGTATTTGATTTGTCATGTGTAGGACGAGTTAAGTGGCGTTTTATCGGATCCCACTTAACTCGGGCCATTTAGCCGACAGTCCTTTTTCGGATTAAAAACCCTCGAGGATGAGATTCCTTGAGTCAATTTTGAAAATTATGATCCACCACAATTTTCCTTTGGGCCTATTGTATAAATCCCAACCCAGGCCTATATATGTTTAGTTTTTGCATTTTCGGTGAGAGATGGAATGAGGGTTACTGACGGCCATGCCTTCAAATAGGGCATGTGCACGGAAGAGCAGGCTCTGGAGCTGGGGAGAATCCACTTCGTTCCCGAAGGATCCAGACAACTCCACCTTTGAGTTCCTCAAACCCGGAGAAGTGTGGAGGTTTACGGGTACTGTAATGTAGCGCATGTCTAGACTTGTGGTTCAAAGGGTACTAAAGGCAACTGCTTGAGAGTGCTCGGCCTTCATGTTAAAGGCCAGGAGTAATATGGAGGGTGTAGAGGGCGAAAAGGAATGAGATTTGATGTAAGAAGCAATAGAGAAATGGCCAAGGTATGAGAATGAGAAGGAAATGGGGACGCTGTCGACCCGATGGCGACGGCTCCCATATATGCCCTGATGAGAGTTCTTGAGGAAGTATATGGTTTTTATTCAATAGGAGAGTTTGCTCTCTTGTGCCATATTGATATTAGTTATTTTTTGGGCCGGTAACACTTGTTACTGACGGTTTTTCTATATATATGTAAGTGAGAAATGTGAGGATTAAAGTTGTCGGGACTGCGGAGGAGCAGCACGGAACCGCACACACATGTACCGACCGCGTGTAATGTATAATGATGTTGTGTTAATGCTATGTGAATGGTAATTATGATGTGTTTGTCTGGATGAATTGCTTATTATGAAACGAACGGATAAATGTGAATGAGTAGGGAGCCTTGGAGTTCAGACTCGGCTCAGATGAAAGTAAATGAGATAATGATGGGATGCCATGGTAGATTGTTATGTATTATATTCTCTTGATAAAGTATTTATATACCCTTGTTGTGGACAGGTTGGCCCTCATTGCACTTTTAGGGGAAACTCTATACATTTTTTTAGATATATATATATATATATATATATATATAAATAAAATCTTTTAGTTTCTCATTTATTGCTTTGTCTTGTTTTTGCTTGTACATAGCATGCATGTAGGACCGCGTTAGAACCCAATTGTTCCCATTCATGCATTTCATGTTTGCATCTCCATCTTGAGATGCCGAGGGTAGATCCTGGTCGGCTTAACTGAATCCAGTAGATTAGCGAACAGTTCGGTCGCCGGTGATATTTCTGGGTCGGTTCACGGGTGGAGACGAAACGGGGTGTTACAGACAATGTGCTTGGAGCTTGGATCACAGGTCCATAGGACTCTCCCCCTTTGCTTGACTCCTTGTGTGTCAAGTTTAATCCTGTTTTATACGTAGGACGATATCAGTGGCGTTTTATTGCATCCCTCTGATGTCGGGCTATTTAGTTGTGTTTTTTACGCATGTTTAATAAAATTACAAGGATGAGATCCCTTGTTGGTTTTTAAACTGATGCTCTAGAAATGTATGTTACAACCTCTTCCCTAAGCCTATTATATAAGTATGCACATTTTTACGGATTTCACGAATAAGGGAATGAATGATACTGAGATATGTATGGACCACACTAGTACTTCTTCAATCCCTGAGGTAGTGCGGTGTATGAGGGTATTACATAATGCAGCGCATTTTTAGAATATGTGGCACTAACTTAACAGTTCCTTTTACTACTCGAGTGCCATGGCGGGTGATATGGAAGATGTGAGGGTGTAAGCGTTGTATATATGAATATAATTATGAGCTGCGCATGTCAGCCGACACTTGCTTAAGTATGTTTATTTACCGCCCCGTGAGAGGCAATCACGAAATAGAATACCTATTTGCTAGTTTTTATTAGTTATTTTTTAGACCAATAACATTCGTTACTAACGTTTTTCATATAATATATGTAGGTCTTGCAATCTTGAGTTGATTTTTGTGGTTGGACAGATAAAAGCTACACACACTTGAGCTCAGCATAGTTATTTACTTTCTTATGTTTATTTATGTTCATTGTGTTTTAACGTGTATTTAACGGTGTCTTCCATTCTCATGACATCAAGAAGGTTGTTTCGATCAAGTCATATCGACTGATAATTTTAAACATGACTCGACTCGATCGCAATATTTCTAATTTGGTTCTTAAGTGAACCGAAATCGGGGTGTTACAAATTTGTATCAGTATTAGAGCCACCCTCGATCGATTAAGATGTAAGATACTTTTATAGGTGATGTGTGTGCAAAGACTACTCCAAGTTTCTCTAGTAGGTATGTTTTTTAATTTTCCTTACACGCATATCTTTTTTTCATAAGTTAATTGCATAATAGTGTATTCAAGACTTGATCAGAAGTATGTGGAATTAACCTTAGTTAAGCTGACAGGTCATTTCTATGGATTTTATCATGATATCAGACTGTTTGGTTAGATGTGAGCAAGGTATGTTGTAGTGCAAGCAGAGGTAGAATGGGTATAAGCTCCCTTCTTATACCAGATCTAGATGTCAGCAGGAATCTGACAAGCTTGTCATGGTGGGCTTAAAGACCCACCGATTTTGTCCAAAAGAGATATTGACAAGATGTTCATCTCTTGCATGTCACCACATAGTCCTGCTTTCGTGGGACAAGGTGTACATTGTGGTGATGATTTAAAAAGAAAAGGGGCAACAGTAAGGAGCTTGAAGTATAGAGATACTAGCAAGATAGTTGGCAGATGAGATAGATCACTTCCAGAAGATAGTGATGAATGAGGATGAGTAGAGTGGTGCATCAATAGTTTGATTAGCACTTCACCACCTCCCCTTCTTCCACCAGTTTATGACCTATGGGCAACAGTTAGGGCTACTATTGCCTACGAGATCAGATATTTGACAAGATTCCACTAGAGATAAGGCACTAGATTAGTGATTGCCATTTGAGGGCCAGTCAGCACTGATGAAAGCAGCCACTCTAGATTTCAAGAGATTAGAGTGGGTTCAACATAGGTTTACCATCATATGTGTCAGCACCATCATCCAAACCTCTCTGGATCAGACACACATGGTTGGACAACCTAAGGCGAGTTGTTAGCAGCCAAGATATGTAAGAGACAATAGTGGATTTATGATATATACTATTAGGATCAGATTCGTAGTACCTAGT
Organism: Piper betle; assembly: GCA_033002965.1. Taxonomy (NCBI): domain Eukaryota; kingdom Viridiplantae; phylum Streptophyta; class Magnoliopsida; order Piperales; family Piperaceae; genus Piper; species Piper betle. The sequence continues at coordinate 39,510 of JAURVB010012039.1, read as the reverse complement.
TAGCACTATTGCCGGCCGAGTTGCACAACCACCGATCGAGTGCACAACCGCCGACTGAGTGCACAACCACCGACCGAGTTGCACAATCACCGATCGAGTGCACAACCACCAACCGAGTTGCCCAACTGTTGACCAAGTTGCGCGACCACTGACCGAGTCACGCAACCACCGTGGAGGTGCACAATCGCCGTCCGAGATGCACTACCACCGACTGAAGATGCACTACCGCCGTCCGTGTATTGCTCATCCACTGACCGAGTACATTAGTTAGAGCTTAGTAGGGCCAGAACTTGAGGAACAAGATATAGCTACAATGGGATTTGCAGAACATAGAAGAGTTAGGAAAATGGAAGTTATTTTGATGAGATGGCATATGATCCGACTTTACAAGCTCTCTTGCAATTAGTGTCTTGACTTGACACCCTTGAGTCAGATGAATATTGCAAGATAACCCCATCAGGCACTATTAGTGACAGTCTCATAGGGATGCGCATGGACAGAGTTAGGGAACATGATAGTATGACCTCCAGATGGGACGGTCACAATGATCATATTGTTCAAACTGCATGATAGTACATCCATGGGCTACAACCAACATATGCTAATCAGACAGTTAGTAGATGGTCACACACGTAGTTTGACCTATTTAGTACTAGAGGATTGGGCATAGATAGAAGGTTGGTGAGGAAGTGTCCTTTAGAAGTATAGTGATTCCTCTCTGTTTCGCAAGCACAATTAGGTTTGCACCTTGAGACATAGGATTGAGCCTTGCTCTGAGTATAGAGGTACCTTTATGGTACTAATTAGGGTTTACAGTGTAAGTAGATGTTGCAGACCGATCTTCCAATGAGGATTCTACCCCAGCATGAGAGAGACGTAGACAGAGACTACAGACAAAATAGGCCATGTTGACTAGACAGAATGATAGATTTTATGGGTCCTTTTCCTCCATCAAACTCTAACACTTATATTCTTTTAGTTGTCGATTATGTTTATAAGTGGGTTGAAGCAGTAGTTTTACCTTTGAATGATGTCAAGGTGGTGGTTAAGTTTTTAAATAAAAATATCTTTACCAAATTTGGTACACTTCAGGAAATAATTAGTGATGGAGGGTCTTACTTTTGCAATAGGCAATTTGAAGCTTTATTGACTAAGTATGGAGTGAAACATGAAGTTGCCACCGCTTACCATCTACAAACTAACGGCCGGGCTGAAGTATCCAATCGAGAGATTTTTAAAATTCTAGAGAAGGTAATAAAAGGTAATAGAAAGGATTGGTCTATTCAATTAGATGATGCTCTATGGGCATATAGAACAGCTTTCAAGACACCAATTGGCATGTCCCCTTATCGATTAGTGTTTGGAAAGGCTTGTCATTTTCCCCTAGAATTAGAGCATAGAGCTTTTAGGCCTTTAAGGAATTAAACTTTGACTAGGAAGCATGCCGAAAAATGAGACTACAACAACTTATTGAATTAGAAGAAATTAGGAGAGCTACTTATGAAAATGCCAAGATCTATAAGGAAAAATCCAAAGCATGGCATGATCAAAGAATTGCTACTAAACCATTTTCTCCTAGACAAAAGGTCAAAGGAAAATTGAAATCAAGATGGTTTAGTCCTTAAATAGTGTAAATAGTTTTTCCACACGGTGCAATCGAAATTAAAACTGAGCAAGGGCATCGATCATTTAAAGTCAATGGATGTAGACTGAAACACTACCATGAAGGGGAGCAACTTTGGAGTTCCTCCATCACATTAAAAAGAATGAGGAACAGGAGTCTAGTTGTAGACGTTAAACCAAGCACTATTTGAGAGGCAACCCAAGAATGGGTCAAGTGCAAATTTAGTTATTCATGATAATCATCCACCGATTAATTCGTTGAGGGAGTTCTCTTTCACTTCTCTTTCATTATTTTTATTTTTTTAACATTGAGGACAATATTTAGTTTAAGTGTGGGGGGATGCCTTAATTTTGTGCATATTGTTCATACCCGACTCATGTTTAGATTTAGATATGTATATATATATATATATTATTGTAGTTTAGTGTAAAAATTTTATTATGTAAGAGTATTTTAGTGTCTAGGTTCCATGATAGATACATGTGAATTAGTCTTACCTTTCTTTATAAAACTTGATTAATTGATATGAGGGATGAACTAAGTAAATGATTACATTCCCGAGTTGGTTCTCTAACTTATATTATTTTCATAATCCTTTGGTTTAAAAGATTTGAGAGTTGGTTCTCTACCTTTTTTTATTTTTTTGTTTTTTTCTAAAAATAATCAGACAATAAAATCTAAAAAGAAAAGAAAAACACTCAAAATTCTAATCCAAAATCAACTAAGAAAATTTGATTGCCTCGACAACGGCGCTAAAAACTTGTTCGAATAATTTCAATATCATGCTAGTATACATGGTCGAAACAAGTAGTATAATGATAAATTCAAGTATCGTCCCATAGGGAGATGAATTTCTTATAATTAATTAAAGTAAATGAAATTAAGAGCAAAACAAAAATAATCGACTTAACTTAATTTAAATAATTCTTTAAATTAAAGGAGAAGTTCAAATGATAAAACTCATTCTAGAGTAAAATTTCCCTTAACATGAATTTAATCATCACCATATCTTACTCTTATTTTTTATTCCCTTGGAATGTCAATCTAGGATAATTATTTGACATGGTGGCTCCCGCTCCTTCATGCATATATTATTTTGCCTCAATTTCTACCTCCGGGTGATAATTGATTAATTAACAAAACAATGCATTAAGATTTGCCTTAAAATCGGATACGGTGTTGTGTATCTCCCGACTACAACGACAAACAAGTCAAAAGACTCGTTATATGATGAATTATCAATGACTAATCTAATTAATTTCTCTCGAAATCTAATTAAATCTCATGATCTAAGAAATACACGATCAATCTATTCTTGACATGAAGAACATAATAATTCAAACAATCCGATTGAATAAAAGAGTAAGAGGCTGATATGAATCAAATTAAACCATGTTAAGTTCCATTCTTCTCTAGAACGAAAGAAAGGATTACTCTATAATGAAAATAGAAAACAAAATAAAGAACAAACTAGTTTTTATTATTAAAAGAAAAGAAAAGAATGAGATATGTTCAACAACAAATGACCACCCTTTTATATAGAAGAGAAGATGGCCAAGAGATATAAGAATTCGAGGAGGGATTCCAAAATTCTATGTTGATTAATTGATTATGATGTCCAATGAAGTTTCTAATTCCCCAACAACGGTGCCAAAGTTATGTATAGCCATTCACATGGAGCTTTGTCATCAAAATTGTAGCCATCAAAGGGTGGGGTCTAATGCTCTAACCAACAAATCCTAAGCTTAATTTGTTTCATCTTTTTCTGCATTAAAACTTTAAAATTAAGCATATCTCATAAAATATCAATTAACTAGAATATAACAAAAAATATCACCTAATTAATAATATTTATACCCGGAAAGTAGAAAATCATATAAAAAACCTAGGTAAATATTGTATATTTTAAACACTTAACACACCCCCACACTTAAACTTTTGGGCGTCCCGAGCAAAATATCATAACCAAGAAAATTTTACTACACAAAAATACTTAGTCCCCATTATGTTCTCATATGATTCTTAATCAAACTATCCTGAAGCAACAATATATCAATTAAATCAGAAATTCCCTTTCATCAATCACACCCAAAAGAAGGCTCTACATATGTGTGTGTGTAAGATAATCCATTAGCTTATCATTCTCATCTGCAACCAAGAGCATACAATCAAGCACTTGCTTAAATATGTTCACCTTTCGTTCCCATCTCCACTTATTAGTCAATGCTAATTCAATGGAATCAATAGGTTTTTATATGTTGTAACGGGGCCAAGGGCTAGGGACCAAAAATAGGATACACAAGATAAAAAAATCAGAGGCTAATATGCACCCTAGCATTAAAAATCCTTTCTAAATCCTAACATACATGTACAACAAATCCCCAAACACCGTAATAATATGACACAAACTTCCTTAAATGTAGTAGCTAGTTGACCCAATATAAGAACTAACTTTGCTTTGATTTTCTAGTGGCTTCCTGTTGCATTTTCTTTTTCTTTTTCTTTTCTTTTATTTCAAACCAGCGGAAGACCATTGCTTCATCTTGTGTGTACCGGTGGAGGATCATTGCCTCATCTTTTTTTCATTTTCTTCTTTTTTTCTTTTTTCTTTTTTTCTTTTTTTCTTTTACAAAGCAAAATACCAATAAAATCCACACTATCTTTTCAATCACCACTCTATGAAAAGCAATGCCTTCCCTCCATATTACTCAAAGTTTCATCCCTATTAGAATTTATAATGAATTCAAAACACTAGGGTGCTAGGACTCAAGCAGCCAGATATGTTTTCAATAAAAAGGACAAGGCTAAAATAAGGGTAATCAAACCACTACGTATAATAAAGGTCATGAAATTGTGTGCAGAGGATAATTCATACTAGGTAGGGTTGAAGAAAGGCCTAGACTCATCAAAAAGAATTGCCTATATCATTTTCCATCTACATGGCAAGCCAAATATTTCGCCTCGAAAGTCACTAGGGCAAATTCTAAAAGTCATGACCATCAGGTACAATCCTTATTGCAAAACATTCATTGAAATCATCTAAACCAAAGGATTGTGAAAATAATATAAGGTAGAGAAACAACTCCCAACTGCAATCTTTTACTCAGTTCATCCCTCATATCAATTAATCAAGTTTTCCTAAAAAAGGTAAGACTAATTCACATGTATCTATCATTGAACCAAACGACTAATATATTGTTGCATAATAAAATTTTTACACTAAACTACACTATATATATATATATATATATGTATATATATATGTATGTATCTCTAAATCTAAACATGAGTCGAGCATAAACAAGAAAATTTGGAGATTGCTACCATCACAACACTAAACTATACTATACTATATATATATGTGTGTGTGTGTGTGTGTGTGTGTGTGTATCTCCTAGGCAAGATTGGTTGTGAATCTAATACTTTAATCATTTCTTCCACATCAGTATCATCTTTACAAAGAAAATTTATGGCCTTATGTACTGAATCACTCAACTGATCCCCTTTGTACATTATTTTATCAAATAGTTTAGTTTTAGAACAATCATATGTTTCATCCGGGTAATTCATGGATTTAAAGATGTTATATGTGACACAATCATTGTTTACCCTAAGTGTAAGTTTTCCAGCAACTACGTCGATTAATGTTCTCCTAGTTGCTAAGAAACCTCTCCCAACAATGAGTGGTATATTGTCATTCCTTCCTTCCATTTCAAGCACCACAAAATCTTCAGGATAGATAAACTTGTCAACCTTTATTAAAATATCTTCAATGACTCCTTTAGGATATACCAATGACCGGTCAACCAACTGGAGTGTGATGCTGGTAGGAGCAATATTCTGGATTCCTAACTTTGTGAAAACAAAAAAGGCATAAGGTTAATGCTAAAACCTAAGTCACATAAAGCATTATAATGAATATTTCCTCCAATTGAACATGGAATCACAAATTTTCCCGGGTCTTTTATCTTAGGAGGTAGTTTTTGTGGGAGGACAACACTGCATTCCTTTGTCATGGCCACAACTTTAATGTCATTTACTCTCCTTTTCTTTGCTAGAATATCCTTCAAGAATTTTACATAACTAGGCATCTGTTAAAGTGCTTAAGCAAAAGGTATGTTAATTTGTAATTTCTTAAATATATCAAGAAAAATTTTGAAATATTTTTCATCACTTTGTTTCCTCAATCTAGAAGGAAATGGTACTTTTTTCTACCTTATCTTTTTCTTTCCCTTTGCTTCCGAGTAAGCTAACCAATGTATTGGGTTCATATTCGTTGATTGGTTTTTCATCTTTCTCCTTAACTTCATTACGCTGAACTGGTTCTTGTAAAGTAATACCACACTAGGTTGTTATAGCTTTGCAATGCTCTTTACCATCTTTCCTTAGTTGTTCTGGTTGGCTAGGAAGTACACCCTTGGGTCGCTCACTTGGTTCTTTGTTTAATTGCACCATAATTTGTTGCATAAACTGTTGTTGTTGTTGTTACTGATTCTGCATGAATTGTTGCATAGTTTGTTGCATAGAATTGAATATTTGGATCAAATCCGGTTGTTGTGGCTGAAAAGAAAGTGAAGGAGGTCGAGAATGTTGTGATGGTGGCGGTGGATTATTGGGGACATCAGCCGATTGTGAAGAATTATTCCACGAAAAATTAAGGTTATTGCGCCAACCCGCATTATAGGTATTGGAATAGGGATTATTGTTTCTATTAAAGTTGCCTACGTAGTTTACTTGATCTGTTGCACATTGACCTGTAAACTATCCTTGTCCACACCATTCACACCTTGGTTCTATAGCCTTAACATGCCCCTGCATATTAAGATTTTGAACTTGATTAGCTAAAGCACTAACCTGAGCGGATAAAGCAGTAAGTGCATCTAATTCTAAAACTCTCATAGTCCTTCTTGGGTGCCTTACTTGTGTTGCATGGTGGTTGCTAGGAACCATCAATTCTATCAATTGAAAAGCATCATGTGGGTTCTAAGAAATGATCCATTGGCCGCCACATCAACTATTTTCTTTGTTTGTCCCAACAACTTGTTATAGAAAGTTTGCAGTTGCATCCATCTTTCTATACCATGGTTGGGACACTTTTTCAACAATTCTTTAAATCTTTCCCATGCCTCAAAGAGAGACTCACCATCAAACTGCAAAAAGATAAAATTTCATTACGTAATCTAGCAGTTTTAGAAGGAGGAAAATATTTTAACAAAAATTTTTCAGACAATTCACCCCAATTGTTAATTGAATCTAATGATGATAGCCACTCTTTCGCACTTCCTACTAATGAGAATGGAAATAAGCGAAGGCGGAGAGCATCATCAGAGACACCATGTTGCTTATATATATAGCAAACTGATAGGAAATCAATGATATGCCTATTAGGATTTTCAATAGGCAATCCGCTAAATTATCCTATAGTTTGTAACATGTTAAATAAAATTGGTTTAAGCTCGAAATGGGTTTCATCCACCGATGGTACAATAATATTAGGTTGCAACCCTCTTGCAAGAGGTACAACCTAATCTTAGATTGCCCTGTTGTCATCATTGGCTATGACTACAATCGGTGGAAGTGGAGGCATTTGTTGTTGTTGTGGGTCCATGGCTTCTTCTTCTCTTGCTTTTTATGCTCTTCTTCCATCAGCACGCAAGTTTCTCAAAGTCCTTTCAATCTTTGGATCATAAGAAAACATGGGTGACCGCACTAATCTATGCATAAACAAATGATAATATGGAAGAAGGCAATGATATAGTTTTTTTTCTTTTTGTTTTTTTTAAAAATAATCAAACACTAAAATCTAAAAAGAAAAGAAAAACACTCAAAATTCTAATCCTAAATTAACTAAGAAAGTTCGATCTCCCCGGCAACGACGGTAAAAACTTGTTCAAATAATTTCAATATCATGCAAGTATACATGGTTGAAATAAGTAGTATAATGATAAATTCAAGTATCGTCCCATAAGGAGATGAATTTCCTATAATTAATTAAAGTAAATGAAATTAAGAGCAAAACAAAAATAATCGACTTAACTTAATTTAAATAATTCTTTAAATTAAAGGAGAAGTTCAAATAATAAAACTCGTTCTAGAGTAAAATTTCCCTTAACATGAATTTAATCATCACCATATCTTACTCTTATTTTTTATTCCCTTGGATTGTCAATCTAGGCTAATTATGTGACATGGTGGCTCCCGCTCCTTCGTGCATCTATTATTTTGCTTCAATTTCTACCTCCCGGCGATAATTGATTAATCAACGAAATAATGCATTAATATTTGCCTTAAAATCATATACGGTGTTATGTATCTCCTGACCATAACGACAAACAAGTCAAAAGACTTGTCGTATGATGTATTATCAATGACTAATCTGATTAATTTCTCCCACAATCTAATTAAATCTCATGATCTAAGAAATAAATGATAAATCTATTCTTAACATTAAGAACATAATAATTTATACAATCTGATTGAATAAAAGAGTAAGAGGCTGATATAAATCAAATTAAACCATGTTAAATTTCATTCTTCTCTAGAACAAAAGAAAGGATTACTCCATAATAAAAATAGAAAACAATATAAAGAACAAACTAGTTTTTATTATTAAAAGAAAAGGAATTGCAAAAACTAAACTATTTCTTCCACTAAACTATAAAGCCAAGAGATGAGATATGCTCAGCAACAAATGACCACCCCTTTATATAGAAGTGAAGATGGCCGAGAGATATATGAATTCGAGGAAGGATTCCAAAATTCGATGTGGACTAATTGATTATGATGTCCGATGAAGTTTCCAATTCCCCAACAACAGTGCCAAAGTTATGTATAGCCATCCATATGGAGCTTTGTCATCATCAAAATTGCAGCCATCAACGGGTGGGTCCAATGCTCTAACCAACAAATCCTAAGGTTAATTTGTTTTATCTTTTTCTGCATTAAAACTTCAAAATCAAGCATATCTCATTAAATATTAATTAACTAGAATATAGCAAAAAATATCCCCTAATTAATAATATTTATACTCAAAAAGTACAAAATCATATAAAAAACCTGGGTAAATATTGTATATTTTAAACACTTAACAGAGTGCAGCGTGGGTCTTCACCAAGCTGGACCTGGGATCAGGTTATTGGTAAGTCTGGATTGCACTGGAGGATGTGCCTAAGACGATTATGGTCACAAGGTATGGGTCATTTGAATTCCTTGTGATGCCATTCTGGGTTGGGTTGACTGAATTAAGTAGATTAACGAATAGTTTGGTCACCTATAGCATTTCCTATCCGGTTTGCGAATGACTTGGATTGGGGTGTTACTGGCAAAGTCAATCTAAAGCAAATATGGAAGCTAGCCACTACATAGCAGAAAATGTGCATGAAAGAATCCACCAGTTAGTCGTGGCATTGAACGAGAGAAATGAAGGAGGAATTACTCCAAGTAGAAGAATGGTGATACGAGAAGAAAACAACTAAAGTTCAAGAAGAAATGAAGAGATGAACCAACAATCAGAAGCCGGACAAGTGCATTTTATGCCAACAAATTAGCGAAGTGGAGAACAAGCACAAAATCAAGCAATTGAAGAAAGATTCCACCAAAGTAAAGAGTGGATTCAACAAATCGAGGATATGATGTAACAAGTGCTCACCTTGATGCAATGGGCTGCAATCGGGAGCTCATCGAGATATGAAGACGACCATCCCACACAACGTCCAACAAACTTGGAGGACATATAGATGCCTTCAACCTCCGCAAAGCCAATTGTATCAACTTCACTCCCTATGAGAAGAACAACTCCCACAACATTGAGGGATCAAGTGAATAACCATAACAAAATTAACAATTTTTCATTGATTTCAGATAGTGAGTCCATCTACCAAGCATCTACAACATCAACTTCACTGTCTGAACATATTTGGGTAGACCGAACATAGTCCGCTCTCACACTCTATATGGATTCCACAACAACCATATTACCAGCCACCATACTTGTACTAGTGGTATGATCCTGCAAGCTCCCAACAACCGTCTTCCATGGCGTTTCCCTAGTCAATAACAACCATGGTGCCCATCCCAACAGTACCACCAACAATGCCAACAAGTCAAATGCAAGCTCCTATTACAATTTTGCCAGCAAGCTAGCCACAAGCACAATTGCCAGCCATGCCAGTAGCGCCAATGACAGACCTTTGCTATGAATAGATGAAAGAAGAAATGGATGCACAAGCTGCACTTATCAGTGTTTTAATTAGAAAGAATCAAGTGAAGCAACAAAGCATTTCCACCCCTTAGCTGATGAAGTCCGTATAGAAGTTTTGTGTGAGAAGTACAAGTGTCCCACCTTCACGAAGTATGATGAAGACAACAACCTTGGAAATTACATCACAATCTTTGAGATTGAGTGTAGAAGAATAGCGACAAATAAAAATCTAAAGCTACAACAATTTCTACCATCTCTCAATGGCAATGCACTAAGATGTTTCAACAACCATCCACCCAGATCAGTTAATGGGAAGAACTTGTTGAGCAATTTACAACCCATTTTCAGTTAATGGAGATCCCTATAAATATAGAGCATTTAAGACAATGTCAAAGAGAGCCGGGAGAAGAATTTACAACATATGTGAAGAGATTTAGAATATCGTCATAGATGAAGGAGACTCCAGACATTAAGGAGCTTGTATAGATTTGTGCAATAAATGTTGGACTAGTAGCATGGCTCTTAGTGGTGCACAATGCAATACATTTTGAAGAATGTTTTGAAAAAGTATTGATCTATGAAGAACTCAACAAAATTTTGACTTTGACAAAGAATGAAGGATCCTCAAGTAATGCAGTCACTGAGTTTACTCACATGGATCATGAGTGGCAAATGAAGATGAAGAATAAAAGTGAAAGTCCAAGAGATACTCCCCTAGAACCATGATAATGATGTAAATGGAGGAATATTGAAGACAATACATTCAACACTGGAGATATTGAAAGATGGTTTGATGTGTTGAAGAACAAAGGGAAGATTACCCCATGGACTCTGAAAAATCTTCTGAAGCCAAAAGATTAGAAGAAAGAAAAATTTGATTTTGTCAATTTTACTAGAAGTTAGGTTATCTGACACTGAAAATCGAAGAGTTGCTTGACAAGGTAAGATCAAGTACAAAGCTTCAATTGCCAATGTGATGACATGAGCCACTCATCTATGTTGATAAAGTCTCAAAATGAGAGAAAGAAGCTAGATGAAGAAACAGATGTTCTAATGGTTAATGTTGAAGACATGGAGGTGTCACTTGCTTCCGCCAAAAGAGTGAGCATTGTTTGTCGTTCTGTTTTATGTTAATTTCCTATTTTATTTTGGTCATCGAACATGTTTACTCTTGGCTTAGTATATTAATGTAATAACCCCATGTTTTGGGAACTTATATTTCTAATAATTTATAATATTTTGAATAATGTTTATATTTCTTTTGTTTCTTTTTTTGTTGCTGTTGTGGGAAGTGGTTGCCTTCTGACTCCAAGTAGGTTTAGTTCTTAAGGTTTGTGGGCGTGATATAAGAGAAACACGATTAAATAATATAATATTTTAGTTCGGTTAAAGAATGAGCCGGGTATGAGATGTTCAAGAATGGTATTCAAAGATATGTCTTGGTTGATTGGAATAGAAGATTTTTTTGAGTTTGTGTGTATGTGAAGTGATTCCTAGTTTCCATTGACAAATATGTTCTTGTTTGTATTGCTTGTTGTTGTCACATGATAATAATCACACAACAAAGTAATTAAAATAGCAACAAAATTCATAAAACCTGGAATAAAACGGACAGAGCCTCCCCTAAAAGTACAATAAGGGGACGACCTGTTAAAAATACGGCACATTATAGGGTATATATATAAAACCATAATGCACACCACAATAGGAATTAAGCAATAACACGTCTTATAATTGGGTCTAGCCCACCTGCAATTTCATACTCATCATGTTTTTGTTCATTTTCAACTCAACATAGCTGATCATTCCTGGACATTAGAACATTTCCAAGCATTTCTAAAACAAGGCATACAAGCCTCACAAACACATGCATATATACACAAATATGTAAATCTAATACAACAACCAATCACATCACATCTTATGCAAAAGTCGGCGCGGCGCCAGGTATGTGTGTGCAATGCAAACGCTAATCCTTTGTCAAGGCCGGCATACACCATTCATCGTCCTCACCTACATATAGTAGAAAAACGTCAGCAACGGGTGTCACTGGTCCGAAAATAACTAATATCAAACTGGAACATGAGAGAAAACTCTCATGGAAAGCAAACAATCATATATCTTCCTCAAGAACTCTCATAAGGGCAACTACAAAGGAGCCGTTGAGCAGCTGACTCAACAGCATCCTGATCTATCTGGTATTGTGCTGCTCTCAGCACTTCTTTTTCAGTACTTCACGTAAAACTTTATCCTAAGCCCTCTCCGAACCTCCATATTACTCCTGGCCTTGAGCACGAAGGCCGAGCACTCTCAGGCAGTCACCTTTAGTACCCTTTGAACCACAAGTCTGGACATGCGCTGTACTAAACAGTACCCGTAAACCTCCACGTTCTCCTGGGTGTGAGGAACTCAAACGCGGAGTTGTCAGGATCCCTCGGGAATGGAACAGTCCGCTGACACTAATCCAGAGCCCGCTTTGACTGGCACGGCATCCGCTCATGGCACGTGCAAGTCGACTCATCTCTCTTGTCTCACTGAAAACTCGATAAAACTATTTATAGGGCTGGGTCGGGATTTATTATAATAGGCCCGAAGGCAACTTGAGGTGGATCTTATTTTCGAAAACAAGCTCGAGGGATCTCATCCTCGAGGGTTATTAATTCCGAAAACAATCGACCAGATGACACGTGTTAGGTGGGGTCCAATAAATCATCCACCTGACACGTCCTACGATCAATAAATCAAATCACCAATAGAGTAGAGCGATAAAACCTGAGAAGCGTGTCCTAACGGACCTGTCAGAAGCTCCAAGCGCAGTCTCGTGCCTAGACGGCGAGCTCCTGCAACGAACCTACATGAACATAACTATTTACTAACGCCCATACATATATGATGCACGCCTATATAACTAATATATCCACATGCATACATGAATCTAATCAAACATGACAATCATCTCAACAATCACACTAAATCTCTAATTGTCAAGCAAGTTAATAATTTTATGATTTCCTACGTTACTTATTACCTAACACTTTTAATTCCAATTTCAAAGCATACCTATTCTAATTTGGTGACAATGGTTTAATCAATTTAATCCGTTTAACTTAATACTAGCATGCAAAACCTAAATCATGCAAATTCATAAATTAACTAGTTAACAAGCATTTAATTAACTATTCAATTGTTTACTAACAATTCCATTAGCGAGCATTTACATCACACAACACAATCTACGCTAATCATCACATGTTTATCATAATTCACAATTAATTAAACTAAAATCATGAAGTTAATAAAATTAATTCTAATATGCTACCATGACCACAACATGTATGTAATAATTCTAAAAAAGAAAGAAGAACCACCTGCGCGATCGGCGCTGAAATCGGTGCCGACAGACAAAGGCGGTGAAGTTGAGCCGGCAGTTTTCCGGCGACAGTGCCGGCGGTTTTCCGGCAGTTCCGGTGGTTTTCCGGCGACTGCTCCGGCGGGGCAATCGGAGGTAGGGGTTAGCACCGTCTCGGCGAGCTTGACCTAATGGTGGTGACAACAAGGGCAGCCATGGCGGCGATGGCCACCGACGGCGGCGTCGAGTTGCGGTCGGGGCGGTCGGTTGCTCCGATCAGACCCACGGCCGGCCTCGACGGCGGCGCTAGGTAAGGGGGAAAGGTAGGGGAAGTCGAGGGGAGAGCTTCGACGTCACGGCGGCGGTGGTCCGGCGCAGATGGTGGCTGAATCGCGTCGGGAACGGCCGTGAAATCGAGGGCGATTTCCGGCGTCGCGATGGCTGGACGATGGCCGGGCCTGGTCGGGGCGGCAAGGCGACGGCACGGCCGGGCTGGGCGGCGTCGATCGGCGACGAGTGGAGTCTCAGGGCGTCGTCAGGGGCGGCGGTGAAGACGTCGGGGTTTGGGGGAGGGAGATGAGAAATATAGGAGTGGCAAACTTGTAAATAAAACTTGACTCGACACCAGCTCGAGTCAAGAATAATAACTAACTCGGAATAAATTCCAGAAAAATCCAAAAAATTTGGGAAAAATCCCATAAAATCAAACAAAACAACATAACATCCAAATGACATGTTGGATAACTAATAACCCACCCGAAGACCATCTAACGCATCCTAATGCGTTATTCGACCTAAACTAATTCTACGGTCACAACATGAAAAAAATAAAATCAACTGTATACTCTCATATCTACTGATAACTCAGTCTGCTGATGCGTATCTGACACTATCATCGATACTTGGGTATACATGAACCCTCATAGCACGTGTACACGGTCGGCCTCGGCCTGGCACATGTGTTCTGAAAGCTGAACTGACTCGAGCCACGGTCAAACCGACCGGCTAACGACTATTAAACCCTGACTCGAGTCACGGGTTTTACAGACTGTGCCTTCAAGAACCCTCGAGGTTGAAGATGGAACTACTCCTCAACAAACAAACCTAGTGCGTGGAAGGTAGAGAAGTTTTTGAAGAATGGAGGTGGCATGTTTGTTGGGAATCTAGATGCAAAAGAGGCAAACAAATGTTTGATTATTACAAAGGGAGTGTTCAAGAGTATGGATTGCCCTATAGAGCTTTGGGTTCAAAAAGAAACGGGTGTTTTCAAAGGCAAGGCCAGAACTTTGTGGGACTTTGCCAAGAGAGTTCATTTCCAAGGGAAAATGCCTAAGGACATTCCTTGGGAGAAATTCCAAGTGGTGTTCGATGATATGTATTTTCCACTTGAGGAAACGAAGAGGAGAGAACTAGAATTTGAATACTTGGAGCAAAAGGGTATGCCAGTTGTTGAATATTTAGCCAATTTCATTAGTTTGGAGAGAATTGCTTTTGGTCTAGTAGCCATTGAAAAGTTGCGAGTTGACCATTTTTTTGAAGGACTAATTTACCCTATTAAGTAGTGACTAGCCACTGTAAAATACAGGACATTGGATGAAGTGGTTAGTGCAACATGTAGAGAAAAAAATCTATCAAACTAGAGACAAGACTATTGGAACTTAAAAATTTTCGAGAAAGAAACACCAGTATGAGAAACAGATGGGGTGTGATGAGAAGAAATTAAGTAATGAGTCTAACATTTTGATGAGGATAATACAAGGTCATTGGGATGCATCAGTTTGTGCTACTTGTAAGTCTCAACAGTGTGTTTGGGTTGTGGTTACACGGGACATATAAAAAAGGCATGCCCACAACTCAACCACCAACCATAGACTCAACAATCTTTTTTAGCATTGTATGTTTTGGATGTGGATGTGTTAGCCATAAGAAGACGATTGCACTTTTGAAACTAGACAACATTGTTGCCAGCTCCTCAGCAGCGTTTTCATTTGCCAGCTCCACAAGGTCAGGAAAGGGCTCCACAAGGTAGAGATCAAGGAAATAAAAGGAAAATCATAATCATCAACTATGAGGTGTGATGAATGCCATTGTTGCTATGCCTATTTGTGGGTTATCACAAAATTCCAAAGTATATGAATGGAGGATATAGAATAATTATAGTTGCCTTGATATCTACCAACAAAGAGAAACTAGGGGTATCATCTATTCCTATTGTTCGTGAATTTGAGGTTTTATTTCTAGAAGATAATATAGGGACAGAACAAGAGGTAGATTTTACCATTGGTCTCCTACCTAGGACGACTCTAATTTCAAAAGCTTTGTATTGTATGCTGTCACTAGATTAGAAGAGGTTTGGACTAAATTGCAGACTTTATAGGATCAAGGTTTATTCAAGGATTTATTCAGCCAAGTATGTCACCATGGAGAGCTCTGATTTTGTTTGTGAAGAAGAAGAATGGGAGTATGAGGATGTGCATTGATTATATGATGCTTAGTCAGATGACTAATAAAATAAGTATCCTCTACCCCTTATTTATGACTTCTTTGATTAATTGTCCCCAGTTGTGGTATTCTCAAAGATTGACTTGAGATTAGGGTATCATCAACTAAGGATTAGAGCTGACGATGCGTCAAAGACAACATTTAGAACTTGGAATGGGCATTATGAATTTTTGGTGTTTACTTTTGAGTTGACTAATGCTCCTAGAATGTTCAGGGATTTGATGAATAAAGAGTTCAAATCATATTTAGATCAGTTTGTCATTGTCTTTATCAACATCTTAATTTATTCTTCTCTACAAAAGGAGCATGAGCAACATTTGAGAATTATTCTACAAACCTCGAGAGATCACAAATTGTATGAAAAGTTCTCAAAGTGTGATTTTTGGCTTAAGGAGGTAAATTTTTTAGGTCATGTTATTTCTGCTGTAGGAATTGTTGTAGATCCTGCCAAATTAAAGCTATTCAGAAGTGAGAGCCATCAAAGATGGTCACTGTACTTCGAAGTTTCTTGGGATTAGTTAGATATTATAGAAAATTTATCCAAAGGTTTTCCTCCACTTCAGCTTCTCTCACCAAATTAACTAGGAAGGAAGAAAAATTATCTAAAGTGATGATTGCCACCAAAGTTTTCAAACTTTAAAAGAGAAATTGACTTCAGCACCTGTGCTATCATTATCAGTTGGATACGAAGATTTTGTGGTATATACTGATGCGTCAAGAGTTGGATTAGGATGTGTACTTATGCAGAGAGACAAAATCATTGCTTATGTGTTCAAACAGTTAAAGTAGCTTGAGAAGAATTATCCAACCCATGATTTTGAGTTAGCCGTGGTGATTCATGCATTGAAAACTTGGAGATATTATATGGAACTACATTCAAGTTAATGATTGACCATCAAAGTTTGAAGTATATCCTCACCTAAAAGACTTAAATAATAGGCAAAGGAGATAGTCAGAATTTTTGACTAATTATGATGCTAAGATTGATTATCATGAAGGAAAGACTAATATGGTGGCTAATACTTTGAGTCATTATCCAACTTAGGCTAGAGATTGAGATATTATAACCATCATGATTTGTTTGACAATAAGACCTAGTGTAATGAGTATAGTCACATTGACACTAGAAAAAAGATATGTCACCAAATCAATGGATCTCAATGCAAACTTATCTAGGATTTTCTAAGAGTGATGATGGATTATTTCGATTGAATAATCGACTCTATGTTCCTCAAGGTCTACATTTTTTTGATCTTTGTAGTGATATCCTTTTCAAAGTGCATGCTTATATAAGTGGTGTGCATCCTCAAGCTAAAAAGATGTATTATGATGTGTAAAGAATATATATTGGTGCCCAGGTATGAAGAAAGATATAATTGATTTTGTGCAAAAGTGTCTAACTTGTCAGCAGATTAAGGTAGAGCACATGAGGCCAAGTGGTACTCTGCAACCTCTAGCAATTCGAGAATGGAAATCGAAATTGACTAAAAAATAAAGTAAAATATCACCTAATTAATAATATTTATACCTAGGATTTACAAAATCACATTAAAAATATGGGTAAATATTGTATACTTTAAACACTTAACACACCCCTAAACTTAAACTTTTGCGTGTCCCAAGCAAAACATCATATTCACAAAAAAACATTTACTACAAAAAAATACTTAGTCCCTATTATGGTCTCATATGATTCTTAATCAAACTATCCAGAGGCAACAAGATGTCAATCAAATCAGAAATTCCCTTTCATCAATCACACCCAAAAGAAGGCTCTCCGTGTATGTGTAAGATAATCCTTTTGCTTATCCTTCTCATTTGCAACAAGAAAATAACACTTTGGCTCATGTTTAAATATGTTTGCCATTTGCCCTCATCTTCACTAATGTAAGCATTTATTTTTTTCTTTATTTTTTTAAGAATAGCCCGCTTTACCTTTTGACGCGAACCCCCATAATTACTGAGTTACGAAGGCCCGGTTACTCAGCAAAGTACCAATATGCAAACAGAGATAACTAGCTTTACCTTTTGACGCGAACCCCCATAATTGCTGAGTTACAAAGGTTTGGTTACTTACCAAAGTAATCATTGCTCTAATTTATTCATTTTCTTTTAAGAATAGCCAGCTTTACCTTTTGACGTGAACCCCCATAATTACTGAGAAGGCCCGATTACTCAGCAAAGTGCCAATATGCAAACAGAGATAACTAGCTTTACCTTTTGACATGAACCCTATATAAGTTACAAAGACCCTGTTACTCAGCAAAGTAGTCATTGCTCTAATTTATTCCCTCTTTTTTAAAGAAGAAAAAATACTAGGACAAACCTAAAACAACCATAGACGTCATGCAAATTCTTATGATTAAAGGATTTTTCTTATTGCAAAATATTCATTGAAACCATCTAAACCAAAGGATTGTGAAAATAAAAGAAGGTAGAGAACCAACTCTCGAATGCAATTATTTACTCACTTCAGCCCTCATATCAATTATTCAAGTTTTCCTAAGAAAGGTAGGACTAATTCACATGTATCTATCATTGAACCCAGAGACTAATATACTGTTGCATAATAAATTTTTACACTAAACTACACTATATATATATATATATATATATTTATGCATATCTAAATCTAAACATGAGTCGAGCATGAACAATATGCACAAAATTAAGGGATTCTCCCACACTTAAACTAAACATTGTCCTCAATGTTGAAAAAAATAAAAATAAAAATAAAAAGAAATAAGTGAAAGAGAACTCCCTCAACTAATTAGTCGGCGGATGATTATCATTAATAACAGAATTTGCACTTGACCCATTTTTCGGTTGCCTCCCAAGAAGCACTTGGTTTAATGTCTATAGCTAGATGCCTGTTTCTCATTCTTTATTTAATGTGATCGAGGGCTTCCAAAGTTGCTCCCCTATAGAGTAGTGTTTTAGTCTACATCTATTGACTTTAAATGATCGAACCCCTTATTCAGTCTTAATTTCAATTGCACCGTGTGAAAAAACTGTTTGCACTATGTAAGGACAGACCATCTTGATTTTAATTTTCCTTTGAAAATTTTCAACCTTGAATCATATAACAATACCTTTTGACCAGGAGAAAATGGTTTAGAAGCAATTCCTTGATCATGCCATGCTTTGGATTTTTTCATATAGATTTTGGCATTTTCATAAGAAGCACTCCTAATTTCTTCTAATTCAATAAGTTGTTGTAGTCTCATATTTCTACATGCTTCCAAGTCAAAGTTTAATTCCTTAATGACCCAAAAGTTTTATACTCTAATTCTAGGGAAGATAAAAAGTCTTTCCAAACACTAATTAATAAGGGGGCATGCCAATCGGTGTCTTAAAAGCTGTTCTATAAGCCTATAAAGCATCATCTAACCGAATAGACCAATCCTTTATATTGCCTTTTACACCTTCTCTAGAATTTTAAGAATCTCTCAATTGGATACTATAGCCTGGCCGTTAATTTGTGGATGCTACGTGGTGGTAACCTTATGTTTCAGTCCATACTTAGCCAATAAAGCTTCAAATTGCCTATTGCAAAAGTGAGACCCTCTATCACTAATGATTGTCGGAGGTGTACCAAATCTGGTAAATATATTCTTCTTTAAAAACTTAACCACCACCTTGGCATCATGCGACGGTAAAACTACTGCTTCAACCCATTTAGAAACATAATCAACAGCTAAAAGAATATAAGTGTTAGAGTTTGATGGCAGAAAAGGACCCATAAAATATATACCCCATAAACCAAATAATTCTACTTCAAGGATAGAGTTGAGAGGCATTTCATTTTTCCTTGATGGATTTCCAACCCTTTAACAACGATCACATCTCTCAATAAAATATCTTGCATCTTTAAATAGTGTAGGCCAAAATAATCTTGATTGGAGAACTTTTATCGTTGTCCTAGTACTTCCAAAGTGTCTGCCATAATCTGTTGAGTGACAATGATGAAGTATGAACTCCATTTCATCTTCTGGTATGCATCTTATCATCCCATCAGCACATTGCTTGAAGAGAATAGGGTCATCCCAAAAATATGACTTAGCCTCATGAAGAAATCATTTCTTTTGTTGAAAGTTTAAGTCCGGTGGCATCTTCTCACTCACCAAGTAATTTGCTAAATTAACAAACCAATGGGCAACACCACTTTCAATGGCCAATATATTTTCATCAGGTAAAACCTCATTCACGGGTGGATCATCCTTAGCGTTGTGTTTTGCTCAACAGAGAAAGGTGGTCTGCTACAACATTCTTGCTTCCTTTCCTGTCCTTAATCTCGACATCAAATTCTTGCAATAAAAGAACCCAACAGATTAGCCTAGGTTTGGAATCCTTCTTAGACAAAAGGTGTTTTAAATTGTAAAACCCATGATTCGAGTTAGGGTTTTATATTCAGAACTGGTCGGTTCGACCATTATTTTTCGAGTTGAGTCAATTTCAGGACACGTGTACTGAGCCGACGCCGGTCGCGTGTATGAGCTATGAGGGTCATGCGTACCCAAGTATATGATGATAACGTCATGAACACAGCAGAACAGAATGAGTTATCAGATATATGTGAGTATGCCAGTCATTTCTTTTATTTTTATATATAGTGGATCGTAGAATTAGTTTTAGGTCATTTACCTCGTTAGGACGCGTTACAGGCAGTTTGGGTGGGTTGTTAGTCATAGAGCATATCATTATAATGTTGTGGTGTTTGTTTGATTTTACGGAATTTTTCCCGATTTTTATGAATTTTTTAGGATTTAATACATTTTAGTTATTATACTTGACTCGAGCCGGAGACGAATCAAGTCTTATCTACGAAATTGCCACCCGAGTTATTTCTCCCTTCCTGATATCTTCCCAAACCCCGATGCCGCCCACGTGCAGTGTTGCAGGAGCCGCTACCGACGCCGCCCGGCTGCCGATAGTTGCCGCCCAGCCCCGCGATGATGTCGCCCTGCCACCCCGACCAGGCCAGGCCACGAGCTGGCCGCCGCGATGCGAGGAAGCCGCGCCTTTGCGTCGTGCTTCCATCGCCAATCGCGCTGCCAGGCACCGTCACCGCCACGATCTAGCAGTCGCCTCGGCACCCTCGACCCCTCAGCCGCCTTTCTCGACCGGAGTGGAGGCCATCGCCAGCCTGGCCGGCCGGATCTAGCGACCCATCTCCGCCTCTCCATCTTAGCCTTTTTCCGGCGAGCCGCCTCCTCCATTGGCCACGCCGATGTCATAGATGCGTCGGGCTCACCGAGCCGGTTCCAATGGTACCCAACACGACCACTATCCGGCCATGAATCACCTCCGGCAACTCTCGCCGGAAGCTGCCGGAAAACCACCGGAACCCGCCAGAAAATCGGAATTTCTGGAATTCACTGGAATTCACCGGATCTTCCGCGGAGCTCACCCAGTTGGACTCGATCGAACTTTGGATGCTGGTGAGCGCTGAATTCGAGGTTCGAGATGCGCAACGAAACCCTAGTCGTCGTCGATGGCCGACGACGCGAGGTATAATTAGCTCCGATTTGATTATTGAAATTGATTATTGTTAGCACAACAAGCTAGGACTAATTATTGATGTGATTAATGCTTAATTATGAATGAAGTGATAAGAGACATGACTTGATGAATAGTGCTTGAATGTAAGTGATCTAATTAAGTAGATCAGGTCAGAGCATGATAAGTGACCACGACATAAGTTACAGACACGTAATAAAATTAGTATGAATAAGATGAGCTAGGATTAATTATTTTTATGATTTTCTGATTGTTATGTTGATGGATGCTTGCATTGTGATTGTGATGTTATTGAGTTTGATGCATCATTTAGTTAGCGGGCGTTAGTATTTAGTTTTGATGTGTAGGTACGGAGTAGGAGCTCGCCGCCTAGGCGCGATGACACGCTTGGAGCTTCTACCAGGTCCGTTTAGGACTCGTCTGTTTTACTCTTTTCTATTGTATGTTTGTTTTAATGCCTACAGGACGAGTTAAGTGGCGCTTTATCGGATCCCACTTAACTCGGGCCATTTAACCGAATAGTTTTCCGGATTAATAACCCCTCGAGGATGAGATCCCTTGAGGATGATTTCGAAAACAAGATCACCACAAGTTGCCTTCGGGCCTATTATATAACTCCCTACCCAAGCCTATATATATATATATATATATATATATATATATAGTTTTCGTGTTTCTGTGAGACGAGAGATGGAGAAATCGACTGCACGTACCATGCAGAGGATGCCGTGACAGTCAAAGCAGGCTCTGGATTAGTGCCAGCGGACTGTTCTATTCCCGAGGGATCCTGACAACTCCGCGTTTGAGTTCCTCACACCCGGAGAACGTGGAGGTTTACAGGTACTGTTTAGTACAGCGCATGTCCGGACTTGTGGTTCAAAGGGTACTAAAAGCGACTGCCTGAGAGTACTCGGCCTTCGTGCTCAAGGCCAGGAGAAATATGGAGGTAAGGAGAGGGCTTAGGATAAAGTTTTACGTGAAGTACTGAAAAAGAAGTGCCGAGAGCGGCACAGTACCAGCAGCAGATCAGTAAGTTCGGGATGCTACCGGGGCTACAGCCCAGTGGCTCCTCAGTAGTGCCCTTCAGAGTGTTCACGTGGAGTATATGATGTTTTCTTTCATATGAGAGTTTGCTCTCATAGCCAGCTTGTTATAGTTATTTTATTTTTCGGACCAGTAACACTTGTTACTAACGTGTTTTTATACTATATGTAGGTAACAATTACGAGTTGGAGGAGCCGGTTTGGATGGAGGAGCATTGTTGTCGCTTGCACACATGTCAGTCAATTGAGTGTTTATATTGTGTTATGATATTATTATATGGTGTGAATAAATGCTTGAAACATGATGATGTGACGTGATTAGTTGTTAAAATATGATGTTATGACATGATGAAAAGCTAAGACATGATGACAAGAGGTAAGATGTGATCAGAGTGCGCAGTAGAAGTGTGGCCCAAGTTTTATAATGAATATACGGTATATTAGATTATGTGTGATTAAAATTGTTGATATGTGCATATGTATTGGTGTGTGTTTGAATTGCATGTCATTCATGTAGTACCATGTTAGGGTTTGTGCATTCATCCTTGCTTTGAGAGTTGTATCTTCATCTTAAGATGCCGAGATTGGATCCGTATGAGTTAGGTTTGGGTTAGCCGACCTAACCGGGGCCTGTAACATACCAGTTCGGTTCACGAGCGTGAACCGGATTTGGGGTGTTACATAAATAGCATGATCAATACATACAATAACCTTTCAACTTAGCAAATATGATCTAAACTTATCAACAACATGCACTACTACTAACAATTCTTTTTAGTTGTCGTATAATTGCATTGTGTATCATTCAATGTCTTACTAATGTAGTAGATAACATAAAAAAATGTGCCCTTCCTTTCGCTTAATACAACACCTATTGCATGGTCACTGGCATCACACATTAATTCAAAAGGTCATAACCAATCCAGTGCAATAACAATCGGAGCTGAAATCAATTTTTGTTTCAAAGTCTCGAAAGCTTTCAAACATGCATCATCAACATAAAAAATTTCTAGTAAAGCACATAAAGGTTTTGAGATCTGAGAAAAATCCTTTATAAACCGTAGGTAGAATCCCGCATGTCCTAGAAACTTTTAATTTCTTTCACCAATGTAGGAAGTGCAAGCTTCTCTATAGCTACAACTTTTGCCTTATCTACTTCAAGTCCTTAGCATTAAACTTTATATCCTAAAACTATTCCTTCATGTACCATAAAATGACATTTTTCCCAATTAAGAACAAGATTAGTATCTTGACAATGTTTAAAAACACAAGATAAAATAGATAAGCAGTCATCAAAAATCTCTCCAAAAACAGTAAAGTCATCCATAAATACTTCTAGGCCATGTTCAATCATATCAGTAAAGATAGCCATCATGTATCTCTAGAATGTAGCGGGAGTGTTACACAAGGCAAAGGGCATTCGCCGAAAAGCAAAAGTGCCATAAGGAAAAGTGAACGTCGTCTTTTCTTGATCCTCGAGTGCAATCATAATCTGATTGTAACCTGAATATCCATTAAGAAAACAAAAGTAAGTATTTCTAGCTAATCTATCAAGCATTTGATCAATAAAAGGAAGAGGAAAGTGATCTTTTTTTGTAGCCTTGTTGAGCTTCCTATAGTCCATGCACACACGCCACCCTGTGATAGTTCTTGTAGAAATCAGTTCATCTCTCTAATTTTTCATCACAGTTATACCTCCTTTTTGGTACCCATTGTACTAGACTTGCCAAGTACTATCAACAATGGGGTATCACTTTGACCATTTCTTTCATGTTGGGGTTGAGTCGTCATTGGTGCTCTATAGTTGGACTGCATCTATCTACTAAGTTGATCTTATGCATACAAAAGGATGGATCAATGCATTTTATGTTTGCTATAGTCCAAGTAATAGCTAACTTGTGATCCTTTAGTATTCTAATCAGCTTCTCTTCCTACAACATAGTTAGCTCTAAAGAAATAATAATAGGAAGAGTGCCATTAGGCCCTAAGAAAGTATACTTGAGATGTTTTGGAAGTTGCTTTAGCTCAAAAATAGGTGGTACTTCAAATGATGCCAGTAGTTTGTAGAATGGTAGATCTAAGGTTTCCACAACTCTGAATCTCCTAGGTAAGATTGGTCGTAAATCTAATACTTTAATCATCTCTTCAACATTAGTATCTTCTTCACAAAGAGAATTTATGGCCTTATGTAGTGAATCACTCAATTGATCTCCTTTGTACATTATTTTATCAAATAGTTTAATTTTAGAACAATCATATGTTGCATCTGGGCAATTTATGGATTTAAAGATGTTATATGTGACATAATCGTTGTTTACCCTAAGTGTAAGTTTTCCAGCGGCTATATCGATCAATGTTCTCCTAGTTGCCAAGAAACCTCTCCCGACGATGAGTGATATATTGTCATTCCTTCCTTCCATTTCGAGCACTACAAAATTTGCAGGAAAGATAAACTTGTGACTCCTTTAGGATATATCAATGACCAGTCAGCAAACTGGAGAGTGATGTTGGTAGAAGCAATGTCCTTGATTCCTAACCTTTTGAAAATAGAAAAAGGCATAAGATTAATGCTAGATCCTAAGTCACATTAAGCCTTACAATGAACATTTCCTCCAATTCAACACGAAATCACAAATTTGCCCTGGTCTTTCATCTTAGGAGGTAGTTTTCTTTGGAGGACAACAATGCATTCCTCTGTCATGGGCACAACTTCATTGTCATCTACTCTCCTTTTCTTTGCTAGAATATCCTTCAAGTATTTTACATAACTAGGCATCTGTTCAAGTGCTTCCACGAAAAGTATGTTAAATTATAATTTCTTAAATATATCAAGAAATTTTTTGAAGTATTTTTTATCACTTTGTTTCCTCAGTCTAGAAGGAAATGCAATTTTTTTTCAACCTCTTCTATATGTACCTCATCTTTCTCTTTCCCTTTGCTTCCGAGTAAGCTAACCAATGTAATGGGTTCATGTTTGTTATTTAGTTTTATCATCTTTTTCCTTAACTATATTGGGCTAAACTGGTTCTTGTAAAGTAGTACCACTCTCGGTTGTTATGGCTTTGCAATGCTCTTGACCATCTTTCCTTAGTTGTTCTGGTTGGCTGGGAAGTACACCCTTGGGTCACTCACTTGGTTCCTTGTTTAATTGCAACACAACTTGTTGCATAAATTATTGTTATTGTTGTTCCTGCTGATTCTGTATAAATTGTCGCATAGAATTGAACATTTCGATCAAATCCGGTTGTTGTAGCTGAAAAGGACGTGAAGGGGGTCGAGAATACTATGATGGTGGTGGTGGATTATTGAGGACAGCAACCGATTATGAAGAATTATTCCATGAAAAGTTGGGGTTATTGCACCAGCCCGAATTGTAGGTATTGGAATAGGGATTGTTATTCCTATTAAAGTTGTTTACATAGTTAACTTGATCGATTGCACATTGACCTGTAGAATGTCCTATGTCCACACCATTCACACCTTGGCTCCACAGCCTTAACCTGTCCTTGCATATTAAGATTTTGAACTTGATTAGCTAAAACACTAACTTGAGCAGATAAAGTAGTAAGTGCATCTAATTCTAAAACTCTGGTAATCCTCCTTGGGTGCCTTTCTTGTGTTGCATGGTGGTTGCTAAGAACCATCAATTCTAGCAGTTGAAAAGCTTCATGTAGGTTCTTCCTAAAAAATAATCCATTGGCCGCCGCATTAACTATGTTCTTTGTTTGCCCCAACAACCCGTTATAGAAAGTTTGGAATTGCATCCATCTTTTTATACCATGGTTGAGACACTTTTTCAATAATTCTTTAAATCTTTCCCATGCCTTAAAGAGAGACTCACCATCTAAAGGAGGAAAATATTTTAACAAAAATTTTTTTAGACGTTTCATCTAAAGTGGTAATTGCATCTAATGATGACAACCACTCTTTCGCACTTGTTATTAATGAGAATGGAAATGAGCGAAGGTGGAGAGCATTGTCAAGGACACCAGGTTGCTTATACATATCACAAACCGATAGAAAATCGATGATATGCCTATTAGGATTTGTAGTAGCTGATCTACTAAATTGTCCTATAGTTTGTAACATGTTAAATAAAATTGGTTTAAGCTTGGTCGCATCCACTAGTGGTGCAATAATACTAGGTTGTAACATGTTAAATTAAATTGTAACTTATACATATCACAAACCGATAGGAAATCGATGATATGCCTATTAGGATTTGTAGTAGCTGAACTACTAAATTGTCCTATAGTTTGTAACACGTTAAATAAAATTGGTTTAAGCTCGGTCGCATCCACTAGTGGTGCAATAATACTAGGTTGTAACCCTTTTGTTAGAGGTACAACCCAATCTTGGATTGCCCTGTTGTCATCATTCGCCACTACTACAATCAGTGGAAGTGGAGGCATTTGTTGTTGTTGTGGGTCCATGGCTTCTTCTTCTATTGCTTCTTGTGCTCTTCTTCCAGCGGCACGTAAGTTTTTCAAAGTCCTTTTAATCTCTAGATCACAATAAAACAAGGGTGACTGCTCTAATCAATACATAAACAAATGATAACAAGGAAGAAGACAATGATATAGTATTTTTTTTTCAAAAAAATCAGACACTAAAATCTAAAAAAAAGAAAAAGACTCAAAATTATAATCATAAATTAACTAAGAAAATTCGATCTTCCTAACAACAGAGCTAGAAACTTGTTTGATTAACTCAATTATGCATGGTTAAAACAAGTAATATAAGGATAAATTTAAGTATCATCCCACAGAGAGATGAATTTCCTTAAATTAATTAAAGTAAATAAAATTAAGAAAAAAACAAAAATAATCGACTTAACGAAATCTAAGTAATAACTTTAAATTAAAGAAAAAGTTATAATGATAAAACTCATTCTATAGTTGAATTTCGCCTCAATTTCTACTTCCCGGTGATAATTGATTAATCAACAAAATAATGCATTAAGATTTGCCTTACAATCACATATAGTGTTATGTATCTTCTAACCACAACAACAAACAAGTTGAAAAACTCAACGTATGATGAATTATCAATGACTAATCTAATTGATTCTCCCAAAATTTAATTAAACCTCATGATCTAAATAATAGGTGATCAGTCTACTCTTAGCATTAAGAACATGATAATTTAAATAATCTAATTGAATAAAAAAGTAAAAGGTTAAAATGAATTCAATTAAACCATGTTAAGTTTTATTTTTCTCTAAAACGAAATAAAGGATTATTCAATAATAAAAATAGAAAACATTATAAAGAAGAAACTACTTCTCATTATGAAAGGAAAAAGAATTACAAAAATTAGAATTACTTCTAAACCAAGAGTTGAGATATCCTAAACAACAAATGACCACCTCTTTATATAGAAGATGAGATACCCAGGAAATACAAGAATTCAAGGAAGGATTCTACAACTTGATGTAGTATAATTGATTATGATGTCCGATGACAGTTTCCAACTCCCCGACTTACTCAAATGCAACTAAAGCTATGTTATCCCTCCTCATCGAGGTTTGTCAACACCATAAATTGTAACCATCAATGAGTGTGGTCCAATGCTCTGACCAACAATTCCTAAGCTTCTTTATTTTCAATTTTTTTCTACATTAAACTCCAAAATTAAACATATCTAATAAAATATTAATTAACTAAAAAAATAAAGTAAAATATCACCTAATTAATAATATTTATAGCTAAGATTTACAAAATCACATTAAAAACATGGGTAAATATTATATACTTTAAACACTTAACACTTGGTCGTGGACAGTGCATGAAAAATGGCAGTAGTAATGGTACTCTGGCTTTGGTTGGCGACCGGCAAGGGCAGCTAAGTGGAAGCAAATTAGATTGAGGCACTCCAGTTCCTGGCCAAGGACGAATAGGGACTCCTCTCCTCGACAGCTACAACAACACTCCCAGGTAGCGGCCAACAAGGCTCCAATTGGACTTCCTCCTCTCCGGTTGGACAGCTTGGTGAGACCACTCTAGCAGCAACGGTGGCAACACTCCAAGGAGGCAAGGTTGGGGACTCTAGAAGTTTGGAGCAAGGCTCCGATCGGTCTCTCCTCGGCAAAGCTCCTTCTCGGTGCTTGCTTTTCTCCTTCGGTGATGGCAACTAGGGTACGTAGTAAGTATGCACGATGGGGAAGAAGCTTTCCTCTTTGTTAAAAATAGTTTCAATTTCTTAGACCTCCTTGTTGCCCTTTGCACTACCCTAGCTAGGCAAATTAATTTTAGGAATTTCTTAATATTAAATTTCTCTTTCCTTTTTAAACGAGGATAGAATTGAAAATTAAAATTATATTAATTGACTTGACTTAAATATTAATGAGTTAATAATGGTGTTGAAAGTCCTTAAGATTCATAAAAAAAACTACCTAAAAAATATCACAAACCATTATAAATTATAAAAATGATTGATCAGGTATTTCTAAATTCTACGCATTGATCTCCATAATGACTTTTCAACAATAATCTTAAAAATATTTATTAATATTTATTATTATTATTATTATTATTATTATTTCTTTTGTTCTAATTTTACGTACGAATGCTTTTAATTTATCTTAACAATTATATATATCAATAATTTTAAAGATTTAGTTATTCAAAACAAAATATATTTTTTGGTTCCGTGCACATACCTAATAGTTTATGATAGTAAAATAATCTTCTTTTCATATAAAAAGGATAATTTAAATTTAAAAAAAACCTTATCTCTTATAATTTTAATCCTTCTAAAGAATAGTGAACATGCCATTATAGGTTTTAAAAGATCAATAATTGACATATATTTTCACCATAAAACTATACTATTGTATATATGGACTTTTGGGAAAACAATATTATTTGTAGAAATTAATTATTATATAAATATAAAATTTTCTAAAGTCAAAGAAGCTTTATGCACCAAATTTTAGAATTTTTTTTAAATTTTTGCCCTCATAGCTTATGTGCCAAATTTAGATTAATTTTTACTTTTTGGAAAAAAACTCATACACAAAATTAGCATTAGCTTTATTATTTTTATTTTAGTTATTTATTTAAATTTATTATTATACCAATTACAAGTCTATAAAACTAGGAAAAGCAATTGTCAAAGAGGGGATTGTTACATAATAGCGATTTGCCACAGTTGGTTGTTAATGCGTGCATTTATGTTTCCAATAAAACCCTAAGGCCAAATCGACCACAATTCAATCGTCTCCGTCCATTTTCAGATCGAACGGCCAAGATTTCCCTATTTCCCATCAGTCCCAACAGTCGCTCTCTTCTCTTTTTCCCTTAAAACATTCTTCGTTGCCGAAACTCTTCCATCTCGCACTCGCCAGAGCTTCATCACTATTTCTCTAATGGCGGACTCGCAATCGATCTTCGCCTTCGTCTAATCTAACACAAACAACCTCCTAAACAAGATCAAAGTCTCGTTCTTGACGTTTTTTTCTGAGATTTTTATCGATCTTTTTCGTTGCTTGAGCACCGCACTGTGGTTGATTGATTGGGTTGAGGCCTGTTGCAGAGCAACCATGGTGGAAGATTGAATCTTTTTCAGTTTTCGATCGAATACCATCGAAGAAATTATTTGCGTCTTGGACAGATTGTTGATAACAAGCTCAAAAACTGTTCTTTTTCTGTTTTCGTTTGCGGTTTCAATGGTTACCGAGAGTTCTCTTGACATGCTGCCGGAGTTGAGGGGCGGCGGCGGCGGCGGCAGAGGTTGTGGGGAGGGAGCTCGGGGCGCTGCTGAGGGAGGCGAAGAGTCGGGAGGCGGAGCTCAACCTGTACCGGAGCGGGTCGGCGCCGCCTACCTTCGAGGGCTCGTTGTCGGCCGTCGGCGGGTTGTTCGGCAGCGTCGGGGAGCCGAAGGCCGGTGTGGAGGAGGAGCTCCTATCAGACCCGTCGTACCTCTCCTACTACCACTCCCATAACAATTTCAATGCCCGCCTCCCTCCGCCGACTCTTTCCAATGAGGACTGGCAGGCGGCGCAGCGGGTGCAGACCGGGAGGAGCTCCGCGGGGTTTGGTGGGATTGGTGATCGGAGGAAGGCGGCAGCCAATGGTGGGAACCGGGTGGAGAATGGGAGGAGCAGGGCCATGTTCTCGCTGCCGCCGGGTTTTGTTGCTCGGAAGGAGGAGAGCAATGGTGAATGGCTGGAGAAGGGTGGTGATGGGTTGATTGGCTTGCCCGAGCTTGGCCTCTTGGGTCCTAAGAAAAGCTTCGGTGACACTTTGCAGGTATTGTCTTTTTGTTTGTATTTCATAATAATTTCATATAAAGATTAAAGACTCCGTTTTTTCTATACAAGTTTTTTAAAAAATGGTTTTTTTACTGTTATGTTAGTGTTTGTGTTCCAACCAATGGTGACGTGCCTTGTCGTGTTAGTAGAGGGTGGTCGCTGTCTGGATCTTTATCTTGTTTGTGCGTTCTTTCGTTTGATCTTGTCAGTAATCTTGAGAAGAATTGATGTTTTTTTATTAACTGTACTGATAAAAGGGCGTAATCTGTGGTCGTTTCTAGATTATGTTGCTCTAATAAAACATAATCTTTGGTTTGTTTTGTTTTGTCCGTCGTTAAAGTTCTTACAAGACTCTGTTTTAGCTGTTAACAATGACTTTCCTTTGAAACTTTTCGGGTATGTTTGTGTGTATGTTCCAAACAGTGCTGGCGTGCTTTGTATATAGTGTCTTCACTGAGGATGATTGCTGACTGAATCTTTTTGCTGTTTGTGCATTCTTATGTTTGTGCATATGTGTTTCCTTTAGAATATTCGAAGTTTTTACAGCTTGTGCTGATAAAAGTATGTAACTGGAATTGTTTCTAGGTCATATTATTATATTTAATTATTATCATACATCGTTATAAAATTCACATGACTTTTTTTTACTATAAATAATGACTTGGTAGACTTTTGTGGTTATGTTAGTGTTTATTTTCCGGTCAATAATGACGTGCCTCATATACTGTGTTAATGGTGGATGTTTACTGGGTTTATGCATATTTATGTTCATCCTTGGGAAAAATTCATGTTTTGTTGAACCGCGCTGAAAAAGGGATGTAATTTGGAGTGGTTCTTAAATCATATTAATCTAATCAAATATTGTAATTCTTTGAATTGTGATAAAATGAACCGGTAAAAGTTAGTAATTTTTACGTTGAAGCTTCCCTTATTCTTATGGTAGTTTATGTTTGCACTAGCACGTACAATGATGTTTTTCCAAAAAGTTCAGCAAAATCCTTGTGTAAAATTTCTAGTTGCACTATTTACATATTTTGGTATACTGATTTTGATTTATAGGATGACTTGGGGTGTAGTATTATGCAATCAGCACTTCCTTCACGGCCAGTAAGCTGCAATGCTTTTGAGGGTTTTGCTGATATAATGGGCTCCAATGAAATGCAGCTTGCACAATTAGCACCAAGAGATGGCTTCTACTGCAAACTCTCAGAAGATGGATGGTACATTTCAAGGAGTTTCTGGATCAATTTCTAATAATTTTGCATCTGCTACGGGTAACATCACTTTCTAGAAGCCTCACCACCTGACCCTCAGCTAATTACCAGGGCTCCTAGTCCCCGTCTTCCACCTGTGGGGGAAAGATTTGATAAGAAAAACAAAAATGAATCAAACTCATTTATAAATTCCTCTAATGGCACAGTTTCCTCAGATCTAATAGCTGCCTTATCAAGCTTGAGCTTCTCTACAAATGGAAAGACAGATGGCTCAGGTCATGTACAATCAAAGATGCTGTCAGATATGGAGGCATGCCATAATTCACCTTTTGATTTGCTTGGCAGGCAGGACCATATTAAGAAACCTAACAGGTCTGCGAGAAAGAGTTCTCCTTATTTGGACAATGAAGTTGCTGCTTCAGCGGGCTCTAATCAAGCATACGCAAGCTTTGGACTGGGGGGCTATTCTTTGAGCCCTACGTCACCTTCCTTAGCTGGAAGCCATCTTAGTGCCAATAGAATTCCCTCCGCTATATGATAATGCTGTTAATGCAGCGACATCACTGGATTCTAGATTATCTGGAGGATTACCTCTGCACCCTTATTCCAATGTGAGTGCAGCTGATATACACGCTCTTGGAAGAATGGGGAATCACAATGCGCTTCAGGTTCCCAGTGTGGATCCCTTGTATTTTCAGTACTTGGGGTCAGCTGAATATGCAGCAGAACTCGCACCCAACTTAAATGGTTCCTCTTTGGATAGAAATTCAATGGGGATATCTTATGATGACCGAATTGAATTGCAGACCGCTTACTTAGGAGCTCTCTTGTCACAGCAAAAGTCACATTATGGAGGGCCATTGTTGTTTAAGTCCTAATGCTTTGAATGTTGATTACTGTGGGAATGCTGCAATGGGCCTCGATATGTCCTTTCCTGGAAGTTCTCTAGGAGCAGGTAGTCCTATAAGGCACAATGATCGACACTCGCGTTTTGCTTCTGGAATGAGAGGCTTTGTTGGTGGGGCAATGAATCCTTGGCACACAGATATGGGTGGTAACCTTGATGAAGGATTCTCCTCTACATTACTGGAGGAATTCAAAAGCAACAAAACTAAATGTTTTGAGCTTTCTGAAATTGCTGGTCATGTTGTTGAGTTCAGGTCTGTCAATAATGTTTATTTATGTATATATTTTTTGCTA
This sequence comes from Piper betle, assembly GCA_033002965.1. Lineage (NCBI taxonomy): Eukaryota > Viridiplantae > Streptophyta > Magnoliopsida > Piperales > Piperaceae > Piper > Piper betle. Next base: position 6,604 of record JAURVB010012039.1, on the reverse strand, counting down.
GCTGAATGGCCAATTCATTCCTGCTCCCATTCTATTTACATCGATGTTACCCATACCATAATATCATTTTATTTCTCTTGCTTCTTCAAACAGTGCTGATCAATATGGCAGCCGTTTCATTCAGCAAAAGCTGGAAACTGCCACGATGGAAGAGAAAGATATGGTTTTCAATGAAATCATTTCGCAAGCTCTCTCTCTTATGACTGACGTGTTTGGTAATTATGTTGTACAGAAGGTAGAAGAAAGTTTTTACAACATTTTCTTTAATGAAAAGTTAGAAAAGGAAAAGACTGTATATGTAATTATCTTTGATATTCCAGTTTTTTGAGCATGGAAGTCAAGATCAAAGAAGGGAGCTGGCAAACCAACTTACAGGACATGTATTGACACTCAGTCTCCAAATGTATGGTTGTCGTGTCATTCAGAAGGTACCTTATTTTTTGTTGCTGTTTAAATGCTTCAAGTAATGTACTTCAAGTAATATCCTTCTAGGCTTATAGCTGACCACCTAGGAGGTGTGATGGATGGCATCCAATTTTATCTTGTGTCTAAAATTTTATTTGCAGGCGATTGAAGTAATTGATTTAGACCAGCAGACTAAAATGGTCGCAGAGCTTGAAGGTCATATCATGAGGTGTGTGAGAGATCAAAATGGAAATCATGTCATTCAAAAATGTATCGAGTGCATTCCACAAGATGCTATTCAGTTTATCGGAACGTCCTTCTATGATCAAGTTGTGATGCTGTCTACCCATCCTTATGGTTGTCGAGTCATACAGGTCAGCTTGCCTGCCTATTTACATTTTTTACTTGAGCTATTATTGTTATGTTATTTCTTCAGTGTATTTAATTCATTGATAAATGATGACCAGAGAGTGCTGGAACACTGTGATGACCCTAGGACACAACAAATCATGATGAAAGAGATTTTACAGTCTGTTTGTATGTTGGCACAAGATCAGTATGGGAACTATGTGGTTCAGGTTTGTTTCTTCTGCTCTTTTACTACAAAACTTTGGTCCAGGAAGATGGATATGTGTATGAATTTATAAACCATTCTTTCACAATGTTTGTGAAAGCCATTCTACTTTTTGCACTACGAAGATATAATCTTACCATATATTTGCCTTCACAACACATAATGAAATTGGCTCGAAAGATAAAATAAATTTATTTTTTGTATTTATATTATATGGTGGCTTTCTCTGCTTACTGAAGATATATTAATTTCTTTCTTTTGACCAGTGAGCATGTAGGGACTGCTCAACTAAAAGTTTGACTAATGGATCATGTAAATTACCTGGACAGTTGTTATTTGTATCTGTAAACTATGGAAAATGGCTTTTTGGGACTTGAATAAAATGAATGTCCTTTTTTGTTCATTTTCTACTTTGAGTGTGCTTGGTGTGTAACAGCATGTCCTGGAGCATGGGAAGCCACATGAAAGGTCTGCCATTATCGAGAAACTAATGGGACAGATTGTTCAAATGAGCCAACAAAAGTTTGCTTCCAATGTTGTTGAGAAGTGTTTAACTTTTTGCAACCCAGAGGAACGTCAGGTTTTGGTGAATGAGATGCTTGGTACTACAGATGAAAATGAGCCTTTGCAGGTAGCTGTTTATTTATGGATGTCTACTTTGTGACTGTTAAGTGTATTTATTATTTTCTTACATTTGAGACAATAGTAAAGACATCAGTAATGAAATATGATTACTATAGTCTTCATGGCTTGCAGTATCTCAATAATATGTGTCTAGATTGTTGGCCGAGTCGCCGACACATTAAGAGTGGGGGACAGCGAGCAAGGGGGGATGCATAATGATTTTGCCATTATGGCTGAGATGTCAGGATCCAATAAGGGTATTATTGTGTGTATTTTGAAATCGACCACTATTTTCACATCAGAGACATGTTGGAGATCCAAAGATATTTTATGATATCAGAATGCTATAAAATGATTAACAATAGTTTACAAAAAAAGCAAGGTGTTTATTCCCCTATAAAAGGCACCAATAATTTTTTTTAAAAAATGTAATGTAGTTTCTTGATATTGTCTCTAAATGTGGCATCCTCAAATTGTTTGTATGATGTTTAGTAGTTTGTCTTACATGTGAAAATTATAAAATAGACAAACTTTGTTTACTTATCCTTCCGTGGGCAAAAATTTTTGTTGCATTTAATATTTTTTTAACGTAAGTGTGTTGACTTTTACTTGCCCGATGAATATGATACTTATATTTGAATGATAAACCTTGAATGAACACTGAATTTTATATCACTGTCTTCACCATGCTCGCAGGCAATGATGAAGGATCAGTTTGCAAATTATGTTGTACAGAAGGTCTTGGAAACATGTGAAGACCAGCAGCGTGAGCTGATCCTTTCCCGAATAAAAGTACATTTAAATGCTCTGAAGAAGTATACATATGGGAAACATATCGTTGCACGTGTAGAAAAACTTGTAACGGCAGGAGGTATTAAATTCTTTGCACATACTTCTCTCATCTGGAAACTTTCTTTCTACTAAAAAGGGGTGATAATTTGTGTTCTCTTGCTTATGAACAGCATTTCATTTTCAATGTTTTGTAGACTTCTAAAAGTGATGGCTTAATGTTAGATATGAAAATTACCACCAAAACTTCAATTATTTAATAATTTTCTACCCTAGCATTTGTGTGTAAAACTTTATAAGTGATACTAGTTAATTTGGATTGTAAACTTGCTAATCTTGAGGTCATGAGGAGGCATTTAACCTTTTATCAACTGGATTATTGTAACGTCTTCTATTTTCATTCTATTTCTTATGTGTTTGAAATAATTATTTGATTAGAGCTGCTGCTACTGCCTGCAGAAAGAAGAACTGGAATGCAAACTGCATATCCTTTGTCTTAGATGGATAATAGATATTGTACAGCTAACAGAGGCTAGGTCTGAGCTTCCTCTTTCAACCTTCTTATCCACAAAGGTTGGTACTGGCTGCAGGCTGATTCTAAATAAGTTTTATGGGTACTTGTAAATGTCTAAATCTTGTAGATTGGAGATAAAAACATTTTTGTAGACGCGGAGGTTCTGACGAGATGGACGCAGACCTGCAGTTCAATGCAGAGGAGTCGTAGAACTGTTCAAGTTTCATGTGTTGTAAAGAAGTGGTAGTTATTTTTTTGTTATGATTGCACAAGCCCTGTAGACGCGTCTGCTCTAGTTGAGTAGTTTATTGTCTTCACTCATAGAACTTTGCCTGTGAGGACATAAGACTCAGTTGGAAGTTCATAAGGCACAATTTTTGCAATGTATTCAGAATTTCTCTAATTGTTTACAGCTTGGTGCTTTTGCTGATAATTAGTTTTTGCTATCTCAATTTTATTGATAGCTGCTTGTAACTGTTTATAACTTCAAACCTTCAAATGCTAGCTGCATAATTAATCATCAGAAAACAAAAAAAACATAGCGATAAAAAATGAGGCACATAGCAAGGATGACCGTGCAGTGTCTATGTGTACATATTCCAATATAGAATGATGATATAGCACTCTAACAAAACAAAATTTCTCCTCCAGAGTAAGCTTATGATGATTATGCTGATCCGGCTTGTGCTGCTGTTTATCCCGCTACTGATGATTATATGGAGGATGTTGTTGATGATGATGATGGAGATGGAGAGGAGGATGAACATGCCCAAGCTGTGGATTTCTTGTTTTTGATGGAAATGCTCTTCGTGAGTGGAGAGAGTTTTTCTTTTCTAAACTTTTTATTTTCCATTGTGAGCACTGTATATCTTAAGCCTGGAAGGGGGAAACTTTAGTGTCTTAGTTCTTTTGTGTGTTATTTAGTATGACTCATTCGACATGGTTGTACTATATTTTGGTTTTGTGATGGATGCGTGTATCAGTTTGTCATGACTCTTGATGATGTGTTTGATTCAGGTATATTTGGCACTTATGTACTTCAAGGGCAGTATGCCTCGTTGATAGTATGTTTTCTTTACTAGTGTGCCTAATGGTTTTATGAATTGATGGCTAACACTTTGATAGTGGTATGCTTCTTTGGCAATGCATTGTAGCTTGATGTTACAACATATTTATGTACCACATGGCTGTTTGTATCTATGCTTGTGGCCTAAAGTCGTGTGTTCACCACCTCTAGGTGAATTATGGGGACGAAATTTTAATAAGTGTGGGAGGTTATAAAACTCAGGGTTTTTGTCTTATAGTTTTATCTTTGATTCGGTCTCGACCCGGATCGAGTTGTTTGGACATATCTTTTTGTCTCTTGCATATATATGATGTGGTTCATGCAAATTACGACTTTATTTTGCCCTGGTGCTTAGGGCTGCCAAGTTAGACCTTAAACCGTCTCGGCTCTTATTTTCGATTACTATTTGAATTGAGGCTAGATAGGTTTAAAAAGCTCCTAGCTCTTGTGGGACTCATACAATTCCCAAGGTTTGTTCCGGTCACTTTAGTGGGAAATCTGAAGTTTGATGGTTTTGGGTCAACCCATATTTTATTAGGTATAACATTCATACCTCTTTAGGCGTGACACCTTACCTATGGCATCACCTAGTCATGCCTTGTTGGTTAGGAATTTTTCCTTTTTCTTTAAAACAAGCCCCTGTTCTTCCCCTTTTTCACTCCTTTTCACATCTCCTCTAACCTTCCTCCTTCTCCTATGTGTTTGGTGCTAGATTTGCCTAGGTTACTACATATTTTACATTTTTTAATGATTTTTACCTTGTAGCTAGTTGAGTTAGGAGTAAATACGTGTTAGTTTCATAATTGTTTCATATGTAAATTAATTATTATATATTTTTGAATACTTGTTGGTCACTATTTCACATAGATCTAGTAAAAAATTCATAAGTCATGTTCTAGAAGGTCTTTTTGCTTATGTTTACTTTGTTGTGTTCATGATATCCAGATCTACAACTTTGATGATTATTATTTCGTTTGATATGGCATATATGAGCATGTATAGGAGCCAAACTTGGTGAAAGATAACAGCTTACATGGTCCTTGTGACTTGACCACCCGTTTCCTCAATTTTTACACCCTAATGTAGGTTGCTGATGATGTCCATCATTTTCACATTTGTTTATCCATCTCTTTGCTTGCTCCTTTAAAAATACCACATTAAATAGCTACTTTAAGGGCATGAAAAAACCCTAACTGTTATATATGAATGTTGGGTTTCTCGTATGCTTGGATAGGTTCAATGTTTGTGCTCTTAGTTTAGCCCTTAAAAAGATTTTTATAAAATATGTAAAAATTGTATGTAGTTTCACTAGTTGTTTACTATTAACATGTAATATTTATAGTTAATTAAAATTCATTTAGGTGATTAGATAGCTCGAACTTTAGTAGTATACAGGAATAAAGGGTGTCACCCTGATTCCTTGGCCTCGATTTCAAATTTTGTTAAGCCTAGTGTGAGTGGTAAAATTTTATGAAATTTATCCCAACCATTAAGGCATCTTCCAGTATTTTCTCTATAAAATTTGAAGGCCATTAATTGGGTAGACAATTTGGTAAGAATTTCCCAACCCACTTGTCCTGCCAGCTCCAAAAATATCTTGGTCAATCCTACTATTCCCAAGCTTACATAGGCTCAATTACATGGGCTTTGAACCTGTTCTTTTACTGGGCTAACGTCCATGATGTTGGCTAACCGTAACACCGTAACATTTTACTCAGGCTCATTTAGAGTCTCCAAGTTCATGAACAAGACTTAGAAAAATTGGTGCACGGCCTAGAAACACAGTTCCTATCACCTTAGCCTGACTTTAGTGGGCCTTGTTTACCATGTTCACCCATGGGTTAGTAGTTGGTAATTTTTACACCAACCCCTTAGAGTGTTAGGGCACATTGGTCCACATTTGAACCCATTTGGACATCTTTTGGCCCATCTGAAAAATCATCTAGTGAAGTCCATTTGACAAAACCCTAAGTATGAGACTTTTCACTAAGGGTACTTACAACACCAAACTTTAATTAAGATTACCTAATGAGGTTTAATACTTAACTAAGTAAAATAATTAAATAAAGTAATTTTTTTACATCGTACATGTGTGGAGATGTTGCCTCATTTTGCATGCTGATGCGATCCTATTGTGATTCGGATTTCATCTTCTTATTAAGTTGTGCGGGGTGAGCTCACTTATTTAGGATGAGGAGTTTCACTCATCTAGGTCTGTAGGATTCTTCTATTTCATCTCTTCTTGGCTTCATGAGTAATATTTTAGTCGAGTTTTAAACGTCAAACAACATTGGCGGCGTTTTATTGGAGCCATTTGACACCAGGCCACTTAGCTAGGTTTATCTACAGTCTAATAAAACTTCAAAGATAAGATCCCTAGATTGTTTTCAAACTAGAAGGTATAGAAAACTTATTATATAAGCCCCTACCTAAGCCTATTATATTAGTATATACAATTTTTTATAATTTTCACAAATATGAGAGTGAGTCACATAGTTACGTATGAATTACATTAGTACTACTTTATACCTTAAAGTAGTACAATATAAATAGGGTATTGCAAATGCGCAACACATTTTTGAAACTTGTGACACTATCATTATTTCGAGCCACCTGAGTACCGTAGCATGCG
>JAURVB010012038.1:0-13446 GCA_033002965.1 Piper betle | reverse complement strand
ATCATTTAATTAATAATATTTGTACCCATGATGTATAAAATCACATTAAAAACATAGGTAAATATTATATACTTTAAACACTTAATACACCCCCAAACTTAAACTTTTGTGCGTCTCGAAGAAAATATCATAACAAAAAAATTTACTACACAAAAGTACTTAGTCCCCGTAATGTTCTCATATGATTCTTAATCAAACCAACTAGTGGCTACAAGATGTCAATCAAATCAGAAATTCCCTTTCATCAATCACACCCAAAAGATGGCTCTCTGTATGTGTGTAAGATAATCCTTTTGCTTATCCTTTTCATTTGCAGCAAGAAAATAACACTCTAGCTCATGTTAAAATATGTTTGTCACTCGCTCTCATCTCCACTAATATAAGTAGTTTTTTTGTTTTTGTTTTTTAAAAGTAGCTAGCTTTACCTTTGATACAAATCCTTATAATTACTGAGTTACAAAGGCCCAATTACTGAACAAAGTGCCAATATGCAAATAGAGATAACTAGTTTTACCTTTTGACTCGAACCCCCATGATTATTGAGTTACAAAGACCCAGTTACTCAGCAAAGTAGTCATTGCTATAATTTATTCATTTTTGTTTTTTTGTTTTTGTTTTTATTTTTTTAAACAGAGATAATTAGCTTTACCTTTTGACATGAACTCCTATAATTACTTAGTTACAAAGGCCTGGCTACTCAACAAAGTAGTCATTGCTCTAATTTATTCCTATTTTTTTTAAAGAAGAAAAAAATGCTAGGGCAAACCTCAAACAACCAGAGCTGTCATGCAAATTCTTATGATTAAAGGATTTTTCCTACTGCAAAACATTCATTACAATCATCTAAACTAAAGGATTGTAAAAATAATATAAGGTAGAGAACTAACTCTCGAATGCAATCATTTACTCAGTTCATCCCTCATATCAATTATTCAAGTTTTCCCAAGAAAGGTAAGATTAATTCATATGTATCTATCATTGAACCAAGAGACTAATATACTGTTGCATAATAAAATTTTTACACTAAACTACACTATATATATATATATATATATATATATATATATATATAAACATGAGTCGAGCATGAACAATATGCACAAAATTATGGCATCCCCCGCACTTAAACTAAATATTGTCCTCATTGTTGATAAAAATAAAAATAAAGAGAAAGAAGTGAAAGAGAAGTTCCTCAACCAATTAGTCGGTGGTTGATTATCATGACTAACTGAATTTACACTTGACCCATTCTTGGGTTGCCTCCCAAGAAACGCTTTGTTTAACATCTATAGCCAAACGCTTATTCCTCATACTTTATTTAAAGTCAACCATTAATACTTCTAGGCCATGTTCAATCATATCAGTAAAGATGGCCATCATGCATCTTTGGAATGTAGTGGGAGCATTAAACAAGCCAAAGGGCATTCGCCGAAAAGCAAAAGTGCCATAAGAACAAGTGAATGTCATCTTCTCTTGATCCTCGAGTGCAATGGTATTCTGATTGTAACCTGAATATCCATTGAAAAAACAAAAGTAAGCATTCCCAGCTAATCTATCAAGCATTTGATCAATAAAAGGAAGACGAAAGTAATCATTTTTTGTAGCCTTGTTGAGCTTCCTATAGTCCATGTACACACGCCACCCTGTAATGGTTCTTGTAGAAATCAATTCATCTCTTTCATTCTTTAGCACAGTTATACCTCTTTTTTGGTACACATTGTACTGGACTTACCCAAGTACTATCAGGAATGGGATATATCACTTTGTCATCCAACCACTTAATAATTTCCTTCTTAACCACTTCTTTCGTGTTGGGGTTGAGTCGTCGTTGGTACTCTACAGTTGGACTGCATCAATCCACTAAGTTGATTCTATGCATACAAAAGGATGGATCGATGTCTTTTATATTTGTTATAGTCTAAGCAATAGCTAACTTGTGATCCTTTAGTATTCTAATTAGCTTCTCTTCCTGCAACATTTTAGCTCTGAAGAAACAATAATAGGAAGAGTGCCATTAGGTCATGGATCCCTAACCTTTAGAAAATAGAAAAAGATATAAGATTAATGCTAGAACTTAAGTTACATAAAGCATTATTTCGTCCTATTGAACGTGGAATCATAAATTTTCTTGGGTCTTTCATCATAGGAGGTAGTTTTCTTTAAAGGACAACACTACATTCCTCTATCATGACCACAACTTCATTGTTATCTACTTTCTTTTTCTTTGTTAGAATATCCTTCAAGTATTTTATATAACTAGGCATCTGTTTAAGTGCATCAGACAAAGGTATGTTAATTTGTAATTTCTTAAATATATCAAGAAATGTTTTGAAGTATTTTTCATCACTTTGTGTCCTCAGTGTAGAAGAAAATGGTACTTTTTTTTGATGTCTTCTGTATGTACCTCATCTTTCTCTTTCCCTTTGCTTCCGAGTAAGCTAACCAGTCTAATGGGTTCATGTTTGTTGTTTGGCTTTTCATCTTTTTCCTTAACTTCATTGAGATGAACTGGTTCTTGTAAAGTAATACCCTTGGGTCACTCACTTCAAGTGCTTTTCATCTTTGGTTTGCTACGGCTTTGCAATGCTCTTGACCATCTTTCCTTGGTTGTTTTGGTTGGTTGGGAAGTACACCCTTGGGTCGCTCACTTAGTTCCTTGTTTAATTGCAACACAACTTGTTGGATAAACTGTTGTTGTTATTGTTGCTGATTTTGCATGAATGGTTGCATAGAATTGAACATTTGGATCAAATCCAGTTGTTGTGGCTGAAAAGGAAGTGAAAGAGGTTGAGAATGCTATGATGGTGGTGGTGGGTTATTGAGGACAACAACTGATTGTGGAGAATTATTCCATGAAAAGTTGGGGTTATTGCATCAGCCCGAATTGTAGGTATTGGAATAGGGATTGTTGTTCCTATTAAAGTTGCGTACGTAGTTAACTTGATCTACTGCACATTGACCTGTAGAATGTCCTTGTCCACTCCATTCATACCTTGGTTCCACACCATTTACAGCTATAATCTGTCCTTGCATATTAAGATTTTGAATTTGATTAGCTAAAGCACTAACCTGAGCAAATACAATAGTAAGTGCATCTAATTTTAAAACTCTGATAATCCTCCTTGGGTGCCTTTCTTGTGTAGCATGGTGGTTGTTAGGAACCATCAATTCTACTAGTTGAAAAGCTTCATGTGGGTTCTTCCGAAGAAATGATCCATTGGCAACCTCATCACTATGTTCTTTGTTTGCCCCAACAACCTGTTATAGAAAGTTTGGAGTTGCATCCATCTTTCTATACCATGGTTGGGACACTTTTGAACAATTCTTTAAATCTTTCCCATGCCTCAAAGAGAGACTCACCATCAAACTACAAAAAAGATAAAATTTCGTTATGTAATCTAGCTGTTGTAGAAGGAGGAAAATATTTTAACAAAATTTTTTTAGACAATTCATCCCAAGTGGTAATTGCATCTAATGATGAAAACCACTCTTTCACACTTCCTATTAATGAGAATGAAAATAAGCGAAGGCGAAGAGCATAGTTAGAGACACTAGGTTGCTTATACATATCACAAACCGATAGAAAATCAATGATATTCCTATTAAGATTTTTAGTAGGCGATTCACTAACTTGTCCCATAGTTTGTAACATGTTAAATTAAATAGTTTTAAGCTCGAAGTGGGTCGCATCCACCGGTGGTGCAATAATACTAGGTTGTAACCCTCTTGCAAGAGGTACAACCCAATCTTGGATTGCCCTATTGCCATCATTAGCTATTGCTACAATCGGTGGAAGTGGAGCCATTGGTTGTTGTTGTGGGTCCATGACTTCTATTGCTTCTTTTGCTTTTCTTTTAGTGGCACGCAAGTTTCTCAAAGTCCTTTCAATCTCTGGATCACAAGAAAACAAGGGTGACCACACTAATTGATGTATAAATAAATGATAACAAGGAAGAAGACAATGATATAGTATTTTTTTAAAAGAAAAAATCAGACACTAAAATCTAAAAAGGAAAGAAAAACTCAAAATTCTAATCCTAAATTACCTAAAAAAATTCGATCTCCATGGTAACGACGCCAAAAACTTGTTTGATTATCTCAATAACATGCAAGTATACATGGTTGAAACAAGCAATATAATAAAGAATTCAAGTATCATCGTATAGAGAAATGAATTTCCTTAAATTAATTAAAGAAAATGAAATTAAGAACAAAACAAACAAAATCAACTTAACTAAATCTAAATAATAACTTTAAATTAAAGAAAAAAGTTATAATGATAAAACATGTTCTAGAATCGAATTTTCCTTAACAAGAATTTAATATTCATCACATCTTACTCTTATCTTTTATTCTCTCAAATTGCCGATCTAGGAGAATTATATGACATGGTGGCTTCTGCTCCTTCATGCATCTATTATTTCGCCTCAGTTTCTACCTCCCGGTGATAATTGATTAATCAACAAAATAACACATTAAGATTTGCCTTACAATTGCGTACGGTGTTGTGTATTTCCCAACCATAATAACAAACAAGTCCATTACTCATCGTATGATGAATTATCAATAACTAATCTAACTAATTTCTCCCGAAATCTAATTAACCTCATGCTCTAAGTAATAGGTGATCAATCTACTCTTAGCATTAAGAACATGATAATTTAAACAATCTAATTGAATAAAAGAGTAAGAGGTTGAAATGAATTGAATTAAACCATGTTAAGTTCCATTCTTCTCTAGAATGAAATAAGGGATTACTCCATAATAAAAATAGAAAACATTATAAAGAAGAAACTACTTTTCATTATGAAAGGAAAAGAATTATAAACTAGAACTACTTTTAAGCCAAGAGTTGAGATATCCTAAACAACAAATGACCACCCCTTTATATAAAAGATGAGATGGCCATTATATACTTGAATTTAAGGAAGGTGTGAACTCCTTGTAGTAACCATTGTGTGGGGCCAAGTACCATGACCTTTCAATTCCTAAGCTTAATTTGTTTCATCTTTTTCTGCTTTGAAACTCTAAAATTAAACATATCTAATAAAATATTAATTAATTAAAAATATAAAGTAAACACTTAACAATAGGCTAGGCCTATCAACTAAAGATAAGTACTATAAAATGAGATTTCTTAAAGATGAACATATTATGATATTCCTTAAATTAGTGTCACATTTAATATTTATTAGGATAAGATTCCGTCTATTACTAGAGATTGTCAATAAAATTTTTACTAAACATTTTGAAAGGATGACTTAGGCCCATCAATCAGAAATGTTAGATTCATGCTATCAAACATGAGCCATAACTGTTATTTTTAAGTAGACTTAGTTTGTGGACCCAAGTTTGTGCCTCTTATTGAGCTTACACTCAAGTTTTGACAAACATGATATTAAAAGGTCACACTGCAACGACTAGACCCTAAGTGTAAATTAATGGGCTTAAATCAACTTTTCATAAGTGGTTAACGAAGTTAAAAATTAATAGTCTATTCTCACTAATAAACTGGATCTTACCCTAGTGGGTATTAAATGTGAGACTAAGTCTATCACAATCGACCCACCTTAGCCATATATTTCCCTACTCCAACCCACCATCTAACATGGAACTAATACTATGATACCATCTGCAACAACTCGCCTAAAAGTACAAACTAATGGGCATAAGTTATCTGTTCAAAATTAGTAATAAAAGTTGAAGATCTAAACTCCATTCTCACTAATAAACCGGATCTTATCACAGTAGGTTTTGGATGTGGGATTAATTTGAAATTGTCACAACTATACTAAGGAAAAATTAATTAAGAATGGTGCTAAAGAGTTTATGGGAGAGCTTAACCCGATTAGGGTTGCCACCGGGTCGAGTTTGGATTGGGTTTTACAGGGCCCCAAATATCAAAGACCTAGACATGCTCTCGACTTTGTATATATCTATTTTTCTTTCATTTAAACCCGAACCCAACTCAGACCCGGTTTAAAAAACTCAGACCTAAACCGATAATAAATATAGTTCATATATTTACATAAAAACACACAAAATTTATATATTTTATGATAATTTTTTATTTAGAAATAAAATATAACATATTCTAGAAGATATTTCATATATACAGTAAAACATATAGAGAAAAATCAACATTTAACACAAAAATTACCTTATTTTTGGGTTCGGGTCCTTCAAGACCCGAACGAGACCCCAATATAAAATAGTTACTAATAAAGACCCGAACCTTAATACCCAAATCCAATATGGTTAGACCTGAACCAAGTATTTTTGGGTTGGGTTGGGTTGGGTACCCAGTTTACCCTAATCTGTTCATAGCTCTAATCAAAGCTGAAAATTGGATTAAAAGCATAGAAACCACATTTAAGCCAATGCAAGTACCTCACAGTCACAAAACTAGATTAACCATTTCCATGCTTTAGGAGGAGGCATAAAATTGGTAGAATGCCCTGGAGAAGTCTACTTCAAGATAAAGGGAGATCAATTTCATCGTAGGTTGAGTTTGTGGCAATGTTTAATGAGTAGTATTTCCCAAAACCGGTACTTCAACAAAAAGCTTTGGAGTTCAATAATTTGACTCAAGGAATTTGGTACGTGAGTATGCTCACAAATTCTTTGTACTTGAGCATTATGCCCAAGGGTCTCTAGCAAATAAGAAGGCCCAAGCAAGTAAGTTTTTATGGGGATTGAAGTTTGAGCTAGGGGATAGGATTACCAATATTCTTCACCAGAGCCTCAATGACACAATTAGTGCAGCTTCATCTTGGAGCAAGAGGTGACAACTAAGAAGACTAGTACAAACACTAAACGTCTTGGTGCAGTGAGATTTTTTGGGTAGCAAGGGGCTGGCAACAATTCTAACGAGAGAAAGTGTGATGGGGAACACCATGCCTATAAGTGTCGAATTGTGGTGGAGGACATATCGGCCGTTGTCCCTAACCAGTTAAGTGTTTTAATTATGGAAAGTTTAGACATAGCAAGAAAGATTGCAAGTTTCCATCTAAAGAATAAGAGTAAGGCAAGGCTGGAAACAACCTTCTACAAAATGACAAAGGCAAGGGCAAGATCTACATGGCACAGGTGGTGGAAGATGTCATTGAGAGCGAGTGATACGTGTACAATTCTATTATAAAATTTCGGGATTCATGTATTATTTGATATGAGTTGTACCAACTTATTTATTGCACCTAGAATAATAAAGATGCTAGCCTTAGAAACTTTAACTTTGTTTTACCCATTGAGAATTACGGCTGCGAGAGGTGAGCTTGAATTTGCCACACTAGGGGTCCGGAATCTAGAGTTTGAGATTCAAGCAGAGACCTATATTTGGGATTGTGTTGTATATAGGTTAAGGGATTTTGATGTAATCGTAGGGATGGATTGGCTGGGAAAGAACTAAGCATTCCTAAATTGTGAGAGAAAGAGCATTCTCAAAGGTCCTTGTAAAAGTGAGATGGGGTTAATATTTTAAGGGTTCTTATCAGACCTCATATATTGTGTCCTATGGCAAAGTTGTCAAATTAATTGGTTAGGGGTGTCAAACTTGCATTACATGTTTAGTTGACACAAGTGAGGAAGCCCAAGAAACAACTTCTATTCTAGTGGTGTCCAAATTCTCTAATGTATTTCCTAAGGAATTGCCAAGGGTACGTATACCAAGAGAAGTTGAGTTTACAATAGATGTAGCTCCATATTCTAAACTAATTTCTAGAGCTTCATGCATAATTGTAACAGAACTTAAAGAATTAAAAGCACAACTGAAAGATATGCTTGAAGTGGGATTTATTTGTCTGAGTACATCTCCTTGGGGTGTACTAGTATTGTTTGTCGAGGAGGACAACTCACTTTGACTAGGCATTGATTAGAGACAACTCAATCAAATGACAATCAAGAATTGGTATCCTTTGTCGAGAATTGATGACTTGTTTGATCAATTGAGGACAACTAAAATATTTTTCCAAGATAGATCTTCATTTTGGTAATCACCATTTGCGTGTGAAGGATGAGGATATTCGTGAAACAGTATTTAGAACAACGTATGATCATTATGAGTTCGTTGTAATGCCCTTTAGATTAACAAATGCACCTGCAACATTTCTGTTCGTGATGAATAGGGTGTATTATCCTTATTTGTATAAATTCATAATTATGCTCATTGATGATATTTTAGTATATTATGATAATAAGCCTGATCATGAAATCCATCTGACGACAACTCTTCAAGTGTTGAGGGATAATAAGTTGTTTATAAAATTTTCCAAGTTTAAATTTTTGCTTAAAGAGGTTAACCTTTTGGACACTTAATTTACAAGAAAGGTGTCTCAGTTAATTCATCTAAGATTAAAGTAGTGATTGAATGACTTATACAAAATATAGTCCCTGATATCCAAAGTTTTAATGCAACATGTCAAGGTTGTGGCATATTCATCTGGAAAATTCAAAGTGCATGAGCAGAATTGTGCCACTCATGATTTAGAATTGGTGGCATTTGTCTTTGCACTTAAATTGTGGAGATATTATCTGTATGGGTTTAAGTTTGAAGTCTACATTGATCACAAAAGTTTGAAATACATATTTACACAATGTGATCTGAACTTGAGATAAATGAGATGGATAGAGTACTTGAAAGACTTTGATTTTTAGATACTCTATTATCCAGCTAATATGATGGCAGATGCTTTATGCTGGAAGGAAAGACAATCTCTTCATCAACAAGTTTCTAGATTATAGGCTATGCCTAGAGAGTTGATTGCAATTAATCCAGTTTTGTATGTTACTTGAGTATTAGCAAATCTTGTGATATCAAATGATTTGATAGAACTAGTGAATATGACTCAAGTAGATGACAAAGAATTGGCAGAATTTGTAGAGAAATCATTTGATATAAAAGTTGATGATTTGGGTGTGGCCAGATTTTAAGTTAGACAATGTGCTCCTAGGGATGAAAATTTGAGAAAGTCAATACTAGAGGAGACACATCAATCTAAATTATTGATTCACCGTGGAATGAGAAAGATGTGTCAATATATGAAGTGTACTTATTGGTGGATAGGTTTGAAAAGAGGCATATTTTGTGTCTAAGTGTCTGACATATTATCATGTCGAAAATAAACATCAATTGTCTTGTGGCTTATTAAAACTACTTTCTGTACCAAATTGGAAGTGAAAGTGTGTTAGTTGTGACTTTATGTTTGGACTTCCAGAATCACTAAGGAAAAATGATTCTATTTGGGTTGTAGTAGACCGATTGACAAAATTGACACATTTTATTTTGATTAAAGCTACAAGGATAGTTGAACAACTTGCTAAATTGTATATGGACACTATAATTTGATACCTTGGAATTCCCAAAGAAATTGCGTTTGATAGAGATCCATTGTTCACTTCTCATTCATAGGGAGTTTTCCAGCAAGCAATGGAAATAAAAAAAATTGAGTATAATATATCACCCTCAAACTTGGTCAAACTGAGAGAACAATACAAACTTTGAAAATTTTACTTTGTCCTTGTTTTGTAGATTGGGAAAGTGATTAGGAACAACATTTAATGCTAGTGGAATTTACCTACAATAACTTCTATCAAGGAAGTATAGGAATGATTCCTTTCGAAGCTTTAAATGGAAGACCATATAGATCACCTACATGGTGGCTAGAATCACCAGATTAACTGGTAGTTAGTATGCAATTATTACAAGAAGCAATGGAGAAGGTGAATACCATTAAGCAAAGAATGAAATCAGCTCAAGATAGATAAAAGAGTTATGTTAATATTAGAAGGAAGAAATTACAATTTGTGATGAGAGACAAACTTTATTTGAAAGTATCTATAGCAAAACGTGAAGTCAAATTTAGATCTACATGGAAGTTAAAGTCAAGATACATAAGACCTTTTGATATCATTACAAAAGTTGATGATTTGGCTTATGAATTAACTTTACCACCTAGTCTTGGTGGAACTTATAATGTCTTTCGTGTATCTATGCTCAAGAAATATATGAGGGATGAAAGTCACATTATTGCTAACTATATAGAGCTGAATATTCAACCCAATGCCATTTATGAGTAGAAGCCATTCAAGATTTTAGATTGGTGAGATAAAGTATTGAAAATGAAAACAGTGCCACTAGTAAAAGTACTTTGAAGTAAGTGAGGTATTGAAGAACCTTCTTGGGAAAAAGAATAGGATATGACAAAATAGTATCCCAAATTATTTGAAAAATAACTTGAGGTAATTTCTTATTTCTATCTTTATTATTTGTATTTATTTTTAAGGGGAGAATGTGAGACCCAGGACGGAGCTAGAAATTCATTTAATAAATTTTTATAATTTAATGGACATAGTTGGACCGACATATTGTTTATCAGGTTGAGTTCGAAGTTTTCGGTTCAAGTTTTGGTGTTCATTCGATTAAATTTAAGTTAAATAAAATTTTCTCTAGAAAACGGTCAAGTTTTAGGTGGAAGGTGAAAGAAGAGGACAATGACCCTCTTTCTCTCTCTCTTACGTCGCTTCTCCCCTCTTCTTGGTTGTTTTGTGGCAACTAATTCTCTCCTCCTCTCTTCCTTGTTGAAGTCTAGATGCATGAATTATAATTTTTGTGGTTAAGATCTGATTTATGGAGATCATAGACTAAGGTTTTTCTTGTATATATGATGATATTTGATGGCGAATGACTATTTGGTAAAGAATTTGAAAGATTGAGTTCTTGTGCATTAATTGTAATTTAACATATGGAAAATTTCTCATATTATCTAAGCATATGTTTAATTTTTGGAATTTATATGATGTATGGGTGTAATTATGCAAGATCTAATTGGTAAGCAGCTCTGGGAATGATAATTAAATGATTTATTCGAGTTAGATCAACTTGATTCATGATTGATACAATTTTAGTTGTAAAGTCTTTCAAATTCATGCTTTAATTGTAGATTTGATAAAAATAGTTAATATGATGAAAATCTATGTTAGGTATGTCAAGAATTATCATATGAACTTGTTGGTATAAAAATAATCAAACTTAATTGATAAATACATGAAAACAATGTGAAATTCGTGAAAGATTCAAAAGTGTAAAAATTGGCAGAGTGCCTGAGCGCCACGAAACTGGTTGCTCAAGCTCTTTGCTCTTTGATAAGAAATGAGTGTAAAAACAGTTAGCCTGCCAGAAAATTGGGTTCTTGAGTTCTGGGCTTACGATTAATAGATATAAATTGTAATTACTAACAATTTGAAGAGTGCTTGAGCACCGTGAAACAGGGTGCTAGAGAATTATGTATTATGTTATTGAAGTTCAGACTATTTTAAATGTTTGCTCAACTAAGCAATTAATAACATTTAATGCTTTAATTTTAATTGTGTGATGAGGTTAATGGGTTGACATGATACTTATACATTGATTGAGTACTTATTTTCAAGGTTGAGAAGGTATTTGTTTTAAAAGCTTTGATTGTATATCCATGCATGGTATATCATCATTTCCGCATTTGATACGTGGTTGTGTGATTAATATGTATCAATTGGTGTCATTTAGGTGCTACTTGAGAGCTAATCAAAGGGGAAGATAATACCTAAGGATTGAGGTATGTATAATCTTTATGATATTAAATGAACACTAGTTATTGTTGATTAGTTGGGCAAAGGGCATAGTCACAACATTGGTGTTAAAGGTGACACCTTGGGCTTCATCTACTAGATTTAAATATAGAACCGTGATGTAAGGCTTATTATATTGTAATGTAAGGCTCACTACAAAACATAAAAGGTCCCGAGGTCCAAGGGATAAGGAACAACATAGTACGTACTCTATTGATTCCTTCAGGAAAGGATAGTGTTTATAGTCATAGATGGTAAAATATTTTTTGAGGAGAGTAGCCACTTTGCTAGAACAAGAGTTAGATGTAAACCTATTTATTTTATTATGTTATTTAAATTGTTCATTTTAGTTATATAAACTTAGTGATTTTATTACTAATGCAAAAATTACATCTGTTGTTTGAACTTGCTTGGGGAAAGAGCCTTGGTGGGGACAGAAAAAGCTCTAGTGGATGGACTATATATTATCTTTATTAGTGGGTTTTTTCTTGTTATTTAATTTTATAAAAACATATATATGACTTGGGATATTATATTGTAAGGCAGTGGAACATAGTTAGCTTTATGAGATTTGGATAATTATTATTTTACAAGCTATTATTTTGTGATTGCTAATAAATTTAGTTGTTGCATTATAAATAAATATTAGTTCCAATGTGCATGGTATACAACTTATTTAATTATTTTTACATAATACGAGCTTACTCTTTTGATAGGGTTTGGGTTTGTTTGTTGAGGTAACCCCTAGTTCGTATTGGGTTTTCCAGGCAAGATGTTACATGCATACTAGTAGGGGGAAACATGGACGGCCAAATATGTTGAATATATTTATAACAACCAGACCCAAATGCTAATTAATAGGCCTAAATCATCTATTCAAAAGTTGTTGAATAAGTTAGAGATTTATAAGCACATCCTACTAATATGTTAGATCTCACTCAAATAGACATTGAATATGAGACTAAGAAGTAATCTCACATTCCACCCACGTTACAAACTTTTGGCCTTATAAGTTATAATGTCAACCCATGGGACTAGCCCATGTGCAATCTAGTGCATTCCACCGTCTGGTACAATCCCAGGTCAATTTTATTTTGATATCAACTATAATGAGCTTGTTTTTATATCCTATACACAACATCATTTTATGTTTAAATAAAAATAAACTTAAATTGTCATGTGATTAAATTTCACCTCATTATAATATATTTAGGTAAAATTATTAAGTATTTTTGCATTGACAAACTAAAATAATTTCACAAGAATAATCATTAATTGATAAATAATGGATATTATGTCTCATTGATCATAGCACAATGCTTAACACTTACTTCCAAAGTGTTTATGATAGAATTTGATTGAATGATAATGACCTAACAAGAAGAAATCAAACATGAATATGTTTTGTCCAACCAAATAAATGACTTAGGGATCAAAAAATTATAAACTAATACTATTAGACTTATTTTTAAAGTTCATTATTAAATTATCATAAAAAATTATTAAACTTTAAGTCACATGAAACTTTAATTATGTTTTGAAGTTTCCCATAGTAATATAAAATTTACTTAATTGTATATTTTAAAAAATAGTGATTTTGACTTTTATGCTAGGTTGGCATAGAGAAAATAAGAAAATAAACATGGTAGTGATTGTATTATAAATGAGGAATTTGTCATTTGTCAGAATATATGACTTTTATAATGAGAGAAATAATTAGACATTATAATAAATATAAAATAAAAATAAACTCATTCTGAATTCATATTTGGCCATGGGTGACAGATTTGACCGAAAAATTTCATTGGAAGACTGAATTTTTCCTCAAGCTTAATTGAACAAACA